>PKML01078018.1:232833-280276 GCA_002933935.1 Eutrema yunnanense | reverse complement strand
GAATAACACATGAATTTAAAGCATTTTGAAAGATTGACACCAAATCTTTAATCCAATAACACATGCATTTAATAGAATTAGTGAAATTCATGATCGTATAACATTAAAATTAAATAGAATTATCAATTCTTTTCTATTCCATTAAATTTGTAATTCCAATACCCCCGCCTTATACTCAAAATAAAAAAGATCTCCTCCTCCTCAATTATAGTGACAGAACAAAAGTGAAGAAGCATCATCTCTTCTTCGAATCTCAACCGTAGAGCATAATCTCTTAGGAAGAGTCTCTCATTCTGTTCTTCTTCTCTTGCAGACGAGAAATTTAGTTCCAACTCAGCAAAGCCCTGATAGTCCAAATTGGTTCCAGGTGTGAAGTGATTGAGTTTGAGATATAGAAACTGATTTGTTTCTGCTGATGCAGGGGATCATTTGTACCGTATGGATTACAAGAAATTCATCCGGGAAAAATTAAAATACAGAAAAAACATTTGTCATCTTTACCACATGCTAAGCAATAATGGCAGCTTATGGAGCAAAAGCTAAGAACGTTACATTTGTTTCAGAGAAGCTAATTTTGTTTACTCATTCCTAATACTCTATGAGTTATAATCATCTCTTTCTGCAGACAATTATGCAAACTTGCATTGCGTGACGCCCCAAAAAAGAAAAAGGGAAGATATTAGTGTGTCTCAGAAGAAGGTTCGTGCCATGGCTTTAGCTAGCGGTGTAGGGATGGTTCAAAACTAATGTCACTGGGAATGATGTAACTGCTGATCCGCACCGCACCGCACGTCTTCCATGCCACACATCTCAGTTTCAAGGACGGTCTTGCCTTGTCAAGATATATCAACCAAACCAAGTAGGAGGATTCTTCAGTCACATTTTTCCCAAACCCGTCTTCTTTCGAGCTCTAAAAGAAGCCTATTTTATATATGTAGGAACCCGATTGCGCACATTACTCCTCCAATGACAGTTTTGGGAACAAAGCCAACGACAGTAATGGCTGCATTCTCGTCTAAGGGTCTGAGCTCGGTGGCTCATGAGATTCTAAAGCCGGACATATATGCGCCTGGTGTGAGTGTGATCAGTTTGATGCAATATATCCAACAAATGAACAGTTTGATGCTCGTCGTCTTCTGTTCAATGCTATTTCAGGGACTTCCATGTCTTGTCCTCATATCTCTGGCATTGCGAAACCCGTTATCTTTCTTGGAGCCTTGCAGCTATACGCTCTGCCATCATGACTACCGGTAAGAATGTTTTTTGATTATGCCGCTTACGCATTGCTGGAAAAAATGAAGTTTCATACTTTATCGCATATAACCAAGTTTTGCGTTCTTGTTCTTGAGTTGGAAATAGAATTTGTTTTTCTTGTTGAAGTTTTTCTTACTTAGTGTTTTGCTTTGTATTTCTCTGTATCAGCAACAACAATGGGTGACATTCCTAGACCCATCCAAAACTCAACCAATATGAAGGCAACGCCTTTTAGTTTTGGGGCAGGACACATCCTGGTCTGGTTTACGATTCATGCATCAAGGATTACCTCAACTTTTTATGCTCCCTTGGATATAATGCATCACAAATCTATGTCTTCTCGGGAAAAAACTTTACATGTTCAAGCCGTAAAACCAGTCTTTACAACCTTAACTATCCTTCCATCACATTTCCAAACCTGTCATCAAGAAAAGTCACCGTCTCAAGAACCCTTTAAAAGTTGGACAACCTTCCACTTACACTGTCCAGGTGAAAAACTGATATATCATAGTTTTTACCCGTTTTTAGCCATGATATAGGTCTTATTTATAGAGTCTTTCTAATATTTTGGAGTCTTTTCGAGTCTTTTCAGGTTTTAGGTGACTTTGGGAGAAAAATGAGCCGTTTTGGGTGAAAATGAGCATATGGAGATGCAGAGTCATGAATAGACGTCAGAAGTTTGGCATTCGTTGAAGAACTTTCCACCGATGGATTGAGCTCAAATTTTGATACAAGACATATCAATGGATTAGCTTTCATCTGGAAGTGGTTTGAAGCCATTCCAACGGTGCGATCAAAAGTTATGCCAGTTTTCATGAAGATTGTCCAATCTGGCGAGCAGAAGAAGCAGAATATCGATCGATACCACTAATGGTGTCAACCGATACCGACTTCAGGAAGAATGAAACGTGACTTTTTACAAGTTTGAAGTTTGCACCTTGGTCCAGAAGACTTTAATAATTACAAGAAGCCCCAAAACGTGTTTTAGGTTATAAATTAGGTTTTTCAGCCACTTTTGTTGGCTAAGCTTTATTTTTATTCTTGATACTTTGAGAGAGATCTGTTCCAGGGTTTTTGGGAGACAACTCTGAACCCTTGTTTCTTATTAATTTTTTTTATGCAATTCTATTCATCTATGATTTATGCTCCATTGATCATGTCTGAGTATATCTCATTTAGGTTTAGGGTTCTCATTAAGGATCTCTTTGAATGTTAGGTTAATTGGTTGATTAGGGTTCATAATCTGAATTAGTTCTTCAGCATAGGTTGTTCTCAAAGCTAATTCTAGGTTGATCGATTAGGCACGACAGTGCAATTGATAATATGGCAGAACTTAGGGTGAGCAAAATAGCTATTCGCAAAGAGATTTGGTTTAGTTGTTTTGTGAACATATCAAACCTGAACTTTAAAGCTGGTTTAGATCTTTAGGGTTTGCAAAGAGATTTGGGATTATGGGATTTAGACTTAGATCATTCTTGCAACGATAATTGGTTAATTATAGCTTAGTGATTTGAGTTCAAGAACTGTGCATAACCTGAATCCTGACTAGTTAGTTTGTCTGCATTCATTGATTTCCTGAGAAATACCCTGAACCTATCTTTCCTCCATCGAATTTACAACAAGTTTAATCTACGTTATTGCTTTCAATTACATTGATCACTTACCTTAATTCAACCCTTAAAATCTACTGTGTGATTCTTGAGCCTCTGTGGATTCGACCCCTAAGTATTACAATCCAAAATGTTGTTAGTACTTTAGGGTATTATATTTGAGCTTATAAAATTTGGCGCCGTTGCCGGGGACTCTTAATTCGCCATTAGATTTTAGTCACGAATTTCGACTAAGCCTGTGTATCGATCGATACCCAACTTGGTGTCGGTCGATACTCGTCGTTACTTTTGTTACTTACGCGCCTTGTCTTTTGCGTTTCAGGTGTATGCCCACTCGCGAAACCCGGAGGAACAAGCGTACTGAGCTACTAAATGTTTCCAACAAGGAGCTAGCAAACTTGGAACGTGCAAACAGGAAAACAAAGAAACCAGCAGATATGAACAATCCATTGGTATTGACTCGTGATGAAGTTGGAGCTTTGAGAGACCAGGAGGGTCAATTGTGCAATGAGAGAGGGTAACGACTTAATGGAGATGGAAACATCATTGCCCCTGCAGTTGTTGTGAATGTTGGGAATGATGTGGTTGATCGTGGCAGGACAATTGGAGAGTACAACAGGCCTGATCAGTTCTATGACAATCGATCAGCGATTCGCCCTCCTGCTTTTCAGAGAAATGACTTTTAGCTGAAACCTGCATACTTCACTCTAGTGGGTCATCATCCTTTTCATGGTCTTTCTCAAGAACACTCGATGGATCACATTGAGAGGTTTGAGGACTTAGTTACTAACATCAAATACAATGGAGTGTCCAATGATTTCCTCTTCTGTAAGCTCTTCCCATACTCTCTCGGTGGAGAAGCAGCTTATTGGTTTAAGCAGTTGCCCTCTGGATCACTGACCACTTGGGAGGAGACAAATAACACCTTCTTGAACAATTTCTATGATGATGCCAGATCCGAGGAGCTCAGGAATAAGATCTCACAGTTTTCTCAGGAAGCGACTGAAGCGTTTAAGGCTGCTTGGATCAGATTCATATCATATCAGAGGGACTAAGGTTCAGCTGCTGGGTATTTTCTTCAGAGAGATTGATTGGAGGTATCATATGGCCTTAGATGCTGCGAGTAATGGAAATTTCAACACCGGATATCCTGACGATGCTTATGTGCTTATTGAGAACTTGGCATCTAGCAATAGCACCAAGAATGCAGAATTTGAGCGAAGAAAGCAGACTGGGAGTATGGATGGATCGCAGATTGCTGAGGTTCAAGCTAAGTTGGATTCAGTGCACAATCTCTTGACGAGAAAGACCCAAAAAGCGGTCCACTTTGCTGCTGACGATGAAGTAGAAGATGTTAACTACATTGGTGGAGCCGGGTTTCAAGGTCATAGGTATCAATACCAGCAAAACAACAACCGAAACTTCACCAACAATGCTCAGCAAGGAGGGTACCAATCTCCACCACCCAAAACTCGAGAGAACAAGGTTGAATCTATGCTAGAACAGCTTCTTCAGGGACAGCAGAAGATGACAGTAGACTTTAATGGGAAGATGGATGCCATGTATGCATATCTGAATCGGAAAATTGAGTCTCTCAGTATTCATCAGAAGATGTTGGAAACTCAAATAGCTCAGACTACAACGGCTGTCAAGGGAAAGATGGTTCATTCACATAATGAATACGTCAATGTAATCACCTTAAAAAGTGCTGAAGAGGCCACTGCAGTGGTAGAAAAGGGTTTGAATGCAGAAAAATTCGCAGAGATTGAAGGTGATTTTGAGCCTGATTTGGCTGTGTCGAGCGACACCACTCCTAGTGTCTATCGACACCAACCTGTGTCGACCGACACCACTACTAGTGTCGATCAACATCCACCTGAAGAAACGACACATAAGCCTTGTGTCGACCGACACCCCTCGCAGACTGAGCTAGAAATCGTAAAAAAACCTACGGTTGTCGAGGAACGTGTTTACAAGCCTAAGGTGCCATATCCTTTACCACCTAGACATCCCAGAAATCCCATAACTGCAGAGAATTTGCTCGGTTTTGAGAAGATGATAAAGAGAGTTCCACATACTATGTCTTTTGAAGAAGCTTTAGAATACCGCCATTTGCTTTGTCACTTCAGAGATTGCAGAGAAACTCTAGAAGAGATCAAGGCACTCTTCATCAAAGCAAGAAGCGCACCACCACCAATGAAGCAGTTGACTAAGAGGGAAGACCCATGAAAATTTTCAATTCCATGCTCTATCTCTGGAATTAAATTCAAAGAGTCTCTCGTTGATTCAGTGTCTAGCGTCAATGTCATGTCAAAGGCAATTGCAGAGAGGTTGAGAATTGATGATATAAGACCTCATACGATGACTCTCGCATTCGCGAACTTTTCCACCTCAGTTTCATACGGTACAATCCCTGATTTGCTTGTTAAAGTAGGAGATTGCCTGGTTCCTGTTGATTTTCAGGTTGTGGAGATGAGTGCAAGATCTAGTACGCCTTTGATTATGGGAAGACCGTTCATTGTTACAGTTGGTGCAGTTATAGACACGCCCAGTAAGAGGATCTCGTTCTCATACATTGACAAGGAGATCTCCTACAAAGTCATCCCCTCTGGAAGAGCTCCCACACATATCTCTTGCATCACCGTTGTTATAGGAGAGACGTTGATGGTTGATCTTTTGGAAGAGCCTTATGATGAGCCAAATGTCATAGACATTTTAGATGGTCTTTCTATCATCACGAAGAGAGACATCAAAACGGCTAAGGCAAAGAAGAAGGTGAACAGCAAAAGAGTCAAGGGTGATGCCTATCTGACTTTAACCCCTCAGAAGTGTGATGGAGATTCGATTGAATATGAGGTGAAGTGCAAGGGAACTTCGAAACCATTCTCTAAGGTTAGAGTTATTCTTACTTCGGAGCTGAAAGAGAAAGGAAAGGAGGTTGTGGAGAGCATGTTGAGCAGAACTCTGAAGCTGGAAGTGTCTAGTTGTAGAACTTGCCTGGGAGTAAGTTCTTAATTTTCTCCTGACTGATAACATGAGCCAAAGTCAAGCTAGTGACGTAAAACAAGCGCTTGGTGGGAGGCAACCCACTAGTGAGTCTGTACATAAGTTCTTTTACTTCTTTTGATTTTTGTTTTTGGTTTTTTGTGTTTTATGTGAATCAGGTGCGTAGAGGATCAGTGTCGGGCGACACCAGAGTGGTGTCGGTCGACACCACACTATGAAAAAAAAAAAAAAAATTGGTGTGGTAAGCGTGGAGGAAACCCACTGGGACTGTAACACCCGTAATCCATTAATTGGATTTAATTTGACCTTTTATAAGTTTGGGGGGGGGGGGTTAAATTGAATAAATCAATTTTACCGGCGGGTGTAATTGATAATCTTAAAAGTTTTGGGGTCAACTTTCGGAAAGGGAGGAAGGGTGAGGACCGATCGGTGTAATAAGAAAACTTGAATACACTTATGTATATATGTGTGTATGTATCGCCGTTTCCGAGTTTCATCGAACTCTAGCTGTCAAGGAGAAAGATTTGCGCTGGTTTTCGGCGTGGAAGCAAGGAGAAGCTTCGAGCCCACGCCTCCCTCTTTCTCGGTAAGGCTCTTGCCCCTGGTCGTTTTGGTTTGGTCGTAGGGTGGGTTCCGTGGGTTGGCGGCGTTGCGGTCGCGGTAGCTGTCCTAGGGTCAGTCGTGTGTTAGCGGGTCTTGTGGTGGTGTCGGGAACGGTGTGGTAGTGCGGAACGCCGTGTGGTGTAGTCGGGCGAAGCGAAACAGAAGGGCTTGACGATCGGCGTTGCCATTGGGGTTCGGTGGACCGGAGCTTCCGTGTCGTCAGGGCGCGAGAGAATGGTTCGTGATCGGTGGTTGGATCGTGGTGGTTCCGGTGGTGAGCTCCGGTGGTGGTGTAGTTGCGCCGGCGAATGGAAGAGGAAGACGCGTTGGTGTCCAATTACAAATTGTGTTTTTGATTATTTTATTATTTTTATTTTTAGGTGGGTTAATAGAAGGTTATTCATCCCGGGGAGTTCTAGAAAATTGCTGAATTTTCTCGTGAAACTTTCTGTGCGGGAATAAGGTGAGTGCAGGACCATAGGTGTAATTAAATAATTTTGATAATTGATGTGATTTCGTGATTATAGACCGTTTACGATCTCTGAGGGTCTAGATCGAGTATTTCATGAGATGTTTGATTTATTCGATATTTTCGTGATAATCTATATTAATTATCTTAATTATTTGTTAGCCTGTAGATGGGAGGATTGTCTCACTAAGTATTTTTCGAAATACTTATGCATCTCTTATGTTTTAATTGATGCAGGAAAAGAAAAAGTGTGACCGTGAGATCAGGGCGAGGAAGAGGGGGTGATATAGACTTGTATTTTATTTGGTGATTTTATTTAATAATTTATGATCTTGGTTATTCGGATTTTAATCTTGAACCGGGAATTAAATTGTGAAGTTTAATTATTATTATTTATGGGATTTTAGTAATTATTTGCAAAAAGAAAAAAAAAATGGGTGCGGTTGTTTCAATTTGGTGTTAGCCTTGCCTAAGCAGGATGAGCCATATGTTGTGTTCACAAACGCGTCCAGGCTGGGGCTCGGTTGTGTATTGATGCAGCAGGGTAAGGTGATTGCATATGCTTCCAGGCAGTTGAGGAAACATGAATGCAATTATCCTACTCACGATCTTGAGATGGCTGCAGTGGTGTTTGCATTGAAGATCTGGAGGTCTTATCTGTATGGCGGTAAGGTTCAGGTGTTCACAGACCACAAAAGTCTGAAGTACATCTTTACCCAGCCCGAGCTGAATCTGCGACAGAGGCGATGGATGGAGCTTGTTGCGGATTATGACCTGGAGATAGCTTACCATCCCGGTAAAGCGAATCTTGTAGTTGATGCTTTGAGCTGGAAGCGGGTTATTTCAGACACTGAGTGGGATACAGAGGCGTTGGTAGGCATGGTGAGTACCCTGAGACTGTGTGCTGTGTCTGAGGAGTCTGAGCCGTTGGGTTTAGAGGCGGTGGATCAGGCGGATATTCTGACTAGGGTGCGGGTGGCACAGCAGTTGGATGCGGAATTAATGCAGTCTGCCAGGGCAGAGTGGTCTGAGTAGGAGTTCTCCAGCAATGGAACTATTCTTTTGAGGGGCAGGGTGTGCGTACCGAAGGATGAAGTGCTGAGGCAGGAAATCCTGAGGGAAGCACATCAGAGCCGTTTCTCTATTCATCCAAGAGCTACCAAGATGTACCGTGACCTCAAACGGTATTACCAGTGGGTAGGGATGAAGAAGGATGTTGCCAGGTGGTTTGCGGGGTGTGATACCTGTCAGTTGGTGAAGGCTGAGCATCAGGTTCCGAGCGGGTTGTTGAGGAGTTTACCCATTCCGGAGTGGAAGTGGGACATGATCACCATGGATTTCGTGGTGGGTCTGCCGGTTTCGCGAACCAAGGACGCTATTTGGGTCATCGTCGATAGGTTGACCAAGTCTGCGCACTTCTTGGCCATAAAGAAGACCGACGGTGCGGAAGTGTTGGCCAAGAGGTACGTCAGGGAGATTGTGAAGCTGCATGGGGTACCGGTGAGTATAGTGTCGGATCGAGATCCGAAGTTCTCCTCGTTGTTCTGGGGCGCTTTCCAGAAGGAGATGGGCACTAAGGTACACATGAGTACAGCTTATCATCCCCAGACCGATGGGCAGTCGGAGAGGACTATCCAGACGTTGGAGGATCTATTGAGGATGTGTGTGTTGGATTGGGGTGGACATTGGGCGAATCATCTGAATCTAGTGGAGTTTGCGTACAATAACAGCTACCAGGCTAGTATCGGCATGGCACCATTTGAGGCGTTGTATGGTAGGCCTTGCAGGATCCCGTTGTGTTGGACACAGGTGGGGGAGAGGAGCCTGTTGGGGGCTGACTTTGTGCACGAGACGACTGAGAAGGTCCAGATTGTGAAGTTGAACATGAAGGAAGCTCAGGATCGTCAGAAAAGCTACGCAGATCGGCGTAGGAAAGAGCTGGAGTTCGGAGTTGGCAATTTGGTCTATCTGAAGATGGCCATGTTGAGGGGTCCGAACAGGTCCATTTCCGAGACTAAGTTGAGTCCGCGATATATGGGTCCCGTCAGGGTGCTGGAGCGGGTCGGACCGGTGGCTTATCGGCTAGAGTTGCCGGAGTCATTGCAGGCATTTCACAAGGTGTTTCATGTGTCGATGCTGAAGAAATGTCTGCACAAGGATGATCAGGTGGTCACGGGGGTGCCATCAGATTTGACACCGAGCATGGTGGTGGAGGCGAGGCCTCTGAGAGTCCTAGATCGTCGGGTGAGAGTGATCAGGAGGAAGAAGGTTCCGGAGATGCAGGTGTTGTGGGACTGCAATGGAGCTGAGGAGGTGACTTGGGAGCCGGAAGTGAAGTTGAAGCGCAAGTTTCCCAAGTGGTTCGGCAAACTGGAGGGTTAGCCGGGTGTTTTCCATATCGTTGTAACCATGGTGTTGGGGTTTTGAGAGTTATTGCGTTGTTGTACTCGTTTATTTTATGGTGTTATAATTAATCGATGTACTTTGGAGCTTTTGATTATTCAATAAAAAGGTGTTTTCATTGATTCAATGTTGAGTGGTGTGGTTACTAGGGGATTAGTAGACAGGTTGGCGGGCTACTAGTGGTAGTGGTCCGATAGCGGGGGTGCGGATACTAGGTGTTTAGTAGCCGCATAGGGCTGATAGTTCCGGATTGGTTCGGCACGGGGTGGAGGCCCCATATAGCGGCATCGGAGTGCACTGGTGAGTCACTGCCGAGTGTACCTGGCCGGCTGGGTTTCGATGTGATTCCTGATTGGTGAGACATGTCACTAGAGAGATTGCCGTGGTCTAGCTCTCTATGCGTTAGACGGATCGATCCATGGTGTTGGGTCGTGAAGTCGTTATACTCCCGGGTGTTGGAGTGGTTGGCCAAACCAAGTAGGAAATTATGGCGCTATGGTGTTGAGCCGTGATACCGTTGTTGGTGGAGTTGGAAGAGCGGTCGTGCGACGCTGAGTTGGAATAGCGGTTGTGCTATGTTGTGGATGTTCGTTGGACGTTAGATTCGAGGACGAATCTATGTTAGTGGGGGAGAATTGTAACACCCGTAATCCATTAATTGGGTTTAATTTGACCTTTTAGAAGTTTGGGGGGGTTAAATTGAATAAATCAATTTTACCGGCGGGTGTAATTGATAATCTTGAAAGTTTTGGGGTCAACTTTCGGAAAGGGAGGAAGGGTGAGGACCGATCGGTGTAATAAGAAAACTTGAATACACCTATGTATATATGTGTGTATGTATCGCCGTTTCCGAGTTTCATCGAACCCTAGCTGTCAAGGAGAAAGATTTAGGCTGGTTTTCGGCGTGGAAGCAAGGAGAAGCTTCGAGCCCACGCCTCCCTCTTTCTCGATAAGGCTCTTGCCCCTGGTCGTTTTGGTTTGGTCGTAGGGTGGGTTCCGTGGGTTGGCGGCGTTGTGGTCGCGGTAGCTGTCCTATGGTCAGTCGTGTGTTAGCGGGTCTTGTGGTGGTGTCGGGAACGGTGTGGTAGTGCGGGACGCCGTGTGGTGGAGTCGGGCGAAGCGAAACAGAAGGGCTTGACGATCGGCGTTGCCATTGGGGTTCGGTGGACCGGAGCTTCCGTGTCGTCAGGGCGCGAGAGAATGGTTCGTGATCGGTGGTTGGATCGTGGTGGTTCCGGTGGTGAGCTCCGGTGGTGGTGTAGTTGCGCCGGCGAATGGAAGAGGAAGACGCGTTGGTGTCCAATTACAAATTGTGTTTTTGATTATTTTATTATTTTTATTTTTAGGTGGATTAATAGAAGGTTATTCATCCCGGGGAGTTCTAGAAAATTGCTGAATTTTCTCGTGAAACTTTCTGTGCGGGAATAAGGTGAGTACAGGACCATATGCGTAATTAAATAATTTCGATAATTGATGTGATTTCGTGATTATAGGCCGTTTACGATTTCTGAGGGTCTAGATCGAGTGTTTTATGAGATGTTTGATTAATTCGGTATTTTCGTGATAATCTATATTAATTATCTTAATTATTTGTTAGCCTGTAGATGGGAGGATTGTCTCACTAAGTATTTTTCGAAATACTTATGCATCTCTTATGTTTTAATTGATGCAGGAAAAGAAAAAGTGTGACCGTGGGATCAGGGCGAGGAAGAGGGGGTGATCTAGACTTATCTTTTATTTGGTGATTTTATTTAATAATTTATGATCTTGGTTATTCGGATTTTAATCTTGAACCGGGAATTAAATTGTGAAGTTTAATTATTATTATTTATGGGATTTTAGTAATTATTTGCAAAAAGAAAAAAAAATGGGTGCGGCTGTTTCAGGGACAAACATGACACCACATGCATCAATGTCGATGTCAAAGAGTCTCTGTGTCGACCTAAGCCTGGTATCGCTCGATACCAGTGATGTGTGTCGGTCGACACCCGTACTCCACTCAGGTAACTTCTCTGATTTTCACGCATTCACTTGGCTGTTATAATTTCTTTTACCGCCTTTGGGTTAGATAACATTGGGGACAGTGTTTTTTAAATCTGGAGAAGGTAGTTGCTGACATTGTGTTTGTTTTTTTTAGAGTCAGTCGTTTTTGAGTCAAAATTTGTTTTATTGAGTCAAAACTTATTGGAGATAATGATCTTTTTCTTGAATATATTGTTCTGACCTTGCTTCTAAGTGACCATTGTTACAGAATCAGTTCTAGATCAGACTAATGAAAAATCCAAAGGCTGACCAGTTACTAGAAAACGCCCATGTTTCCAGCAGAATCCATTAAAGCCTGAGCTAAATTTTGCACTTCATCGATGTGGTTGATGTTCATAGAGCTTGATTCCTCATTCATATCTGACAAATGAACCCATGTGTAGAAGGTAATTGTATTCCTCTCCCTTGTTATAAGTTAATAGATAAAAGCATGAAAAGATGAAATGATTTTCTTCTAAGTAGAGGGATAGAAAATTTTCCAGCGATCTCATTATTATACCTCAGAAGGAATGATCACACAAAGGTGGAAGCGAGGTTAGGAAAATTTCATGTGATACCATTATTCGCCTACCTTTGATTACTTTTGAGGAAAGAACCGGGGATTCGGTGGCAAACACCATCAATACTCGCGTTTCGAACCTTAATATGTATATGCAAGAGAACATGATGTGAAATAAGCCTGAGGGAGAGGAACCAATACCAAAAAGTGTGAAAATTAGGTGGTTCTTTTGTCATGATATTGTATGGGAAAGAGTCTACAAGGTTCTTGGCATTGATTACAGCAATGAAACTGGCGATGAGGGCTTTATTGGACGATGCTGTGAAATAATGTGTGTAGTCTGGGAAGCTGCGAATGTCTACGGAGAAGTACATGGTGGTTAGATTTGGAACTGGTTACGTGATATGTGGAGCACTAAGAAAAAGGGTCATTGCAATGTCTCCGTGTTTTTCAAACCTCTTTCTCTTGTTTAGCTTTCTATTTGCTTGAGGGCAACCAATGGCTAAATCTGGGGGAGTTTATATATCATGGTTTTTACCCGTTTTTAGCCATGATATATGTCTTATTTATAGAGTGTTTCTAGTATTTTGGAGTCTTTTGGAGTCTTTTCAGGTTTTAGGTGACTTTGGGAGAAAATGAGCCGTTTTGGGTGAAAATGAGCATATGGAGATGCAGAGTCATGCATAGACGTCAGAAGTTTGGCATTCGTTGAAGAACTTTCCACCGATGGATTGAGCTCAAATTTGGATACAAGACATATCAATGGATTAGCTTTCATCTTGAAGTGGTTTGAGGCCATTCCAACGGTGAGATCAAAAGTTATGCCAGTTTTCGTGAAGACAGTCCAGTCTGGCGAGCAGAAGAATCAGGGTATCGATCGATACCACTAATGGTGTCGACCGATACCGACTTCAGGAAGAAGGAAACGTGACTTTTTACAAGTTTGAAGTTTGCACCTTGGTCCAGAAGACTTTAATAATTACTAGAAGCCCCAAAACGTGTTTTAGGTTATAAATTAGGTTTTTCAGCCACTTTTGTTGGATAAGCTTTATTTTTATTCTTGATACTTTGAGAGAGATTTGTTCCAGGGTTTTTGGGAGACAACTCTGAACCCTTGTTTCTTATTGATTTCTTTTATGCAATTCTATTAATCTATGATTTATATTCCATTCATAATGTCTGAGTATATCTCTATTAGGTTTAGGGTTCTCATAAAGGATCTCTTTGAATGTTAGGTTAATTGGTTGATTAGGGTTCATAATCTGAATTAGTTTTTCACCATAGGTTGTTCTCAAAGCTAATTCTAGGTTGACGAATCTGGAACTTAGATCTTAAGTTAATCGATTAGGCACGACAATGCAATTGATAATCTGACAGAACTTAGGGTGAGCAAAATAGCTATCCGCAAAGAGATTTGGTTTAGTTGTTTTGTGAACATATCAAACATGAACTTTAAAGCTGGTTTAGATCTTTAGGGTTTGCAAAGAGATTTAGGATTCTGGGATTTAGACTTAGATAATTCTTGCAACGACAGTTGGTTAATTATAGCTTAGTGATTTCAGTTCAAGAACCATGCATAAACTAAACCATGACTAGTTAGTTTGTCTTCATTTATTGATTTCCTGAGAAATACCCTGAACATATATTTCCTCCATCGAATTTACAACAAGTTTAATCTACGTTTTTGCTTTCAATTACATTGATCACTTAGCTTAATTCAACCCTTAAAATATATTGTGTGATTCTTGAGTCTCTGTGGATTCGATCCCTAAGTATTACAATCGACAAAGCTGTTAGTAATTTAGGGTATTACATTTGAGCTTATCACTAACCCAGAGGGTGTTTATGTTGCGGTTAAGCCAACGAGCTTAAAATTCACCAAAGTTGGAGAGCAATAGACGTTTAGGGTGACCCTTGTGAAGCATAAGGGGAAAATGGCTAAGGGTTATGTGTTTGGAGAAATGGTTTGGTCAGACAAGAATCATCATGTGAGGTATAACGCCCCGACCTCCCCTACCTGTGGGCCCCACGCCCTCTCTCGGCCCGTGGGCCCCATCCTCGTCCGACGGCCCGTGCGCTAGTCCAGGAGGCTCGTAAGACTTGTTTACTGACCCTGCAATTACCACATGATCTTTTTCCGTATTTTGTCCTCACTCGCACAGTACCGCGAATCACTTCCCGGCAGGTCACCCATCCTTAAATTTATCCACCTCAAGCACGCTTAACTCTAGAGTTCTCTCTGGACAAGTGACCGAAAAGATAAGTGCACTTTGGTTACATAGGTAGCCAAATCAATTCTTATAAGCCTCTCCGCATATACCAAAAATTGGGATGTTACAATCACCCCCACTCACAGAGCGCAACGTCCTCGTTGCGCACCAGGACCGTTACCCTTGACGGTGTGAGCCCACATAACTCTACACACGTTTTTGGATTCAACTCTGATACCACTTATAACGCCCCGACCGCCCCCTACCTTTGGGCCCCATGCCCTCTCTCGGCCCGTCGGCCCCACCCTCGTCCGACGGCCGGTGCGCTAGTCCGGGAGGCTCATAAGACCTGTTTACTGACCCTGCAATCATCACATGATCTTTCCCCGTGTTTTGTCCTCACTCGCACAGTACAGCGAATCACTTCCCGGTAAATCACCCATCCTTAAATTTCTCCAGCTCAAGCACGCTTAACTCTGGAGTTCTCTCTGGACAAGTGACCGACAAGATAAATGCACTTTGGTTACATAGGTAGCCAAATAAATTCTTATAAGCCTCTACGCATATAACAGAAATCAGGATATAAGTCCCATTGTGGTGAAGCTCTGACTTTGGTTGGATCCAAGTTTCTATTATCTTTAAAAGGGACTAACTAAATTTTTAGTGTCAATGATGATATATGTTTGCGAAGAAGAAGGGCGTAAAAATTATTTATGTTTGCGAGAAATCATCATCATTTTCAGCAGTGTAATGTTTTGCTGATCATCAGAATAATAATGGCTCATCAACCATTCTGATTGTTATGACATTTAAGTTTTTTCAATTTTCTTCTCATTTCTGCTAGTTTAAAGATCACAAAAAAAAAAAAAAAATCAAAGCAGACTTATGAATATTGTGTAGCCTAAATTTATAGCACAATTTGACTTATGACTGATAAACTAAAGTTGACTACTCAATTTCTTCACCTTGGTTAAACCAAATCATAAAATCAAACTTAGGATCATGTTAAGAATGTCGAAAGGAATCGGAAAAAAGGTTTTGGTTTGCCGAAAAACTTATTAGAAATGGCTTTGATTTGCTGGCACTAATCAATGAATTTCTTAAAGCTTCCTTTCAGTGGTTAAGTGGGGCTGAGAACTCTGTTGCCAAGGCGAAGACCATTCAGATAATGGGTGTGACATCCCAAAAATGAGTTTTAGGGCCTATTTTTTTTCGATTAAAACCCTAAGGTAAGAACCCTAAATCTTGCGTCCAAAGAAACTCTAACTCTAGTTTTCCGAAGATAGAAAACCCCGGCTTGCAAAGAAAGCATTGTCTCCGCTCATAAACCTCGAGTGATAGTCTTTTGGACGTGGATCATTCATTCTAATTTGGGCGTTAGGAGAGTTGGGGCAAACATCAAAGAGGAGAAAGGGTTGGACCGAAAGAATCATTAGACGAGGAGTCGGGCCTGTTTTGAGTTAAGGAAAGCCCACAATCGAGATGGAGTGATTGAGGAAGGAGAAGAGAAGCCCAAAGTTGCAAGCCCAATAAGATCATTAAGGGCAATTTGGACCTTCCCTGTGCAGACCTAGGGTTCCCTCTCCACCTCTATATAAAGAGGAGCTCGTGGCATATAGGAGGCAGAGCGTTCAGAGCGGCAAAGCCTTGCCGAAATCTCGTTGGAGCCACCACCGTTGAGCCACCTCGAAGGAGAAGCCACCGCAGCCTCCTAAAAGGCAGATCTGACCCATTTTGTAAGAGAAGAGTATCGGACAGACAAACCAGATCGGATCAAGCTGAAACTTGGTAAGAATATTCTACACCCCCATACAAGCCATAGTCGAAAGCGGATCTTGATTTGGAGCTATAGAGCTAAAGTTATTGCCGTTTTTCTGAAATCGATATTTGTTGTTAGAATCTTCGGACAACCATTTTTCAAGGAGATTATCCGACGAACCAGGAGGAACCAGGAAGCGATCTACATACCTGTGGAAAGCCCCGAGTCTTAGCTTTCTGGAAAGCTCAAGTTCGTCCAATTCGGAAATCGGTGATGAAAGCTATCAGTGTATCTTTTCGTCTGGTACATTTTGGCCGAATCTCCAACCATCGCAGATCATACCCGTTTTAGTAGAAGGGAGAAACGGATGAGAATGTGTTCTCCAAATGTTATGAAACTCGTTAAGGATATTCAAGACTTCTAGATCTAGCTACAGAAGAAATCAGATTATCATTTGAAGTTATAGTTTGAAAGATATTTGTGTTTTTCGAGACTATTTTTCGTAGTGCACATATCCGACCAGGCTGGAGAGTTGGGCTGTTTGGTTGGGCAAATAAATCCGGATCGTTAAGAAACTTTTCAGAGACATGGATGACTCATGGAGGTAGATTCTGGTAGAAGGGTGACCAGTTTGGAGTTCGGGAACATGAGGAAACGTGATGATGAAGTTAAGGTTTTGAACCTGTCCAAAGAAGAAGGAAGTAGAAAAATGTGTTTTGCTTTCAAACCAAAAGCAAAGGTGAGAGAGAGAGAGAGAGAGAGCATGCAATATGTAATGATTCTGAATAGATTCACCTGAAAACCAAAAAAAAAAGAGATCAATGTATAATCTATCAACAAATGAACAAAGTGGACATAAGACCAACAAGATTTACCTGCTACTTATTCGTCGTCACAGTTGATAAATCGAAAACTTGGAATGTGTTGGAGTTTGTAGTAATGTTCCCCACCTGGTACCAATTTCTTCGTCCACTCTCTATTCATTCTTACAATTCTCAATTCCTTCAAAGAAGTTATAGACTTCAGCCCCTCCGGTAATTCTTTCAGCTTTTCGCATTTACTTATAGTCAAAGTACGAAGACATGGCATCGACCCTTCTTCTACGATCCACTCTTCCAACTCTGTTTGCTCATATATTTTTAGATCATATAACTGAGGGAATCCACCTTTTGAGCACACCATTCTCTTCCCGAGGAAACTATAATTTGATAATTCAACCGAATTTAATTGAAGCAATTTTTCTAGAATCGGCATTGGATCCTCCTCCATCCTGAAATGGTATAGACGTATGTGTGCAAGGTTGGGAGGGAATTGATATTGATCAGGAAACCTTGGCATATGTATGGCCAATAATAATTCCTTTAGATGAATGAAATCCAAAGCGAAATCACCCCAATGATGAGCCCCTTGGGATTCTTCCAAATTCATTAAAGCAAACTACTCGAGGTTTTTTAATTCACGGAGAGATGACGATAGAGTTTCAGAAGTACACTCGCCAGTGAAATTTACAAGAAGAGTTCTGAGCCTAATCATACCGAGGAGGTCCGTGACACTACTGTGTTTCGTTGAGAAATACCCCAATGTCTCCAGGTTCACTAGATCACCCAATTCCAACTTTGTTTTATCATCCATAACAGAAGGTAGAAAAAGGAACCTCAACTCTAGCATCTCTTTCAAAACATTTGGCACATGAACTGCAGGCATAGAGATGGATAAGTCCAAATAGAGCAGAAGCTTTAGATTTCGCAGAGAAGAAGGTAGATGAGATACATAAGCCTCGACTAAGCTCAAGAATCTCAAGTGAATGAGCTATCCAATGTTGGAAGGTACCTTCCCTCCTTTAAACTTGGCTCCAGACAGATCTAACACCCTGAGTAATGGTAAACTTCGGAAACATAGAGCTGACTGATTCCACAAGTTTCCCTCGACTCCAAAACACAAGCTAATTTCGTTTACTCATTCCTAATACTCTATGAATTATAATCATCTCTTTCTGCACACAATTGTGCAAACTTGGATTGCTTGACCCCCCAAAAAGAAAAAGGGAAGATATTAGTGTGTCTCAGAGGAAGGTTCGGGCCATGGCTTTAGCTGGCGGTGTAGGGATGGTTCAAAACTAATGTCACTGGGAATGATGTAACTGCTGATCCACACCGCACGTCTTCCCTGCCACACAACTCAGTTTCAAGGACGGTCTTGCCTTGTCAAGATATATCAACCAAAACAAGTAGGAGGATTCTTCAGTCACATTTTTCCCAAACCCATCTTCTTTCGAGCTCTAAAAGAAGCCTATTTTATATATGTAGGAAGCCGGCTACGCACATTACTCCTCCAAGGACAGTTTTGGGAACAAAGCCAGCGCATGTAATGGCTGCATTCTCGTCTAAGGGTCCGAGCTCGGTGGCTCATGAGATGCTGAAGCCGGACATAACTGCGCCTGGTGTGAGTGTGATCGCTGCCTACAATGGAGCAGTATATCCAACAAACGAACAGTTTGATGCTCGTCGTCTTCTATTCAATGCTGTTTCAGGGACTTCTATGTCTTGTCCTCATATCTCTGGCATTGCGGGTCTTCTTAAAACCCGTTATCCTTTTTGGAGCCCTGCAGTTATCCGCTCTGCCATCATGACTACCGGTAAGAATGTCTTTTGATTCTGCCGCTTACGCATTGCTGGAAAAAATGAAGTCTCATACTTTACCGCATATAACCAAGTTTTGCCCTCTTGTTCGTGAGCTGGAAATAGAATTTGTTTTTCTTGTTGAAGTTTTTCCTACTTAGTGTTTTGCTTTGTATTTCTCTATACCAGCAACAACAATGGATGACATTCCCAGACCCATCCAAAACTCAACCAATATGAAGGCAACACCTTTTAGTTTTGGGGGAGGACACATCTTGGTCTTGTTTACGATTCAAGCATCAAAGATTACCTCAACTTCTTATGCTCCCTTGGATACAATGCATCAAGAATCTCTGTCTTCTCGGGAAAAAACTTGACATGTTCAAGCCGTAAAACCAGTCTTTACAACCTTAACTATCCTTCCATCACAGTTCCAAACCTGTCATTTGGGTCGGCCATGAGCCCAAGCAAAGCAAGAATGGGCTTGTGGCCCTCATTTTCGGAAAAAAAAACCGGCTCTTAAATTTCAAAAAGTTTTTTTAGTTTAGTGGTAAAATTATAAAACTTTTTCAGAAAGTCATAAGTTCGAAACTTAATATGGTAAAACGGCCCAAATATTTTTTTAGCTTGCGGCATTCTAAAACTCAGTACCAGCTCTGCCTGTCATCAAGCAAAGTCACTTTCTCAAGAACCCTTAAAAAGGTTGGACGACCTTCCACTTACACTTTCCAAGTGAATAACCCAGAGGGTGTTTATGTTGCGGTTAAGCCAACGAGCTTAAAATTCACCAAAGTTGGAGAGCAAAAGACATTTAGGGTGACCCTTATAAAGCGTAAGGGGAAAGTGGCTAAGGGTGATGTGTTTGGAGAAATGGATTAATTGGTCAGATAAGAAGCATCGTGTGCAGGGGCGAATCCAGAAATAATTTTTACTGGAGCCACAAATATTAAATTAATAAATAATAAATAATAAATAAAATACTAAAATATAGTTTCATACAAAAAATACGAAATAAAATATTTATGTGTGTTTAAGTGATTTAGTTAAGAAAACAAAAGTAATTTTTAAGATTTGAGTTGTTAATTGGGGTGGTACGAATCGGGCTAACCTTACATGCTCGAAAAGGTCTACCGGTAGTAGCACGGATCGCTCAAGTCGACTCTAGACTAAAGTCATATCAACAAGCCTGCATCGGCACGGTGCAAACAACATTAAACGCCGGAACAGTATTTGTAACGCTGTTTCCAAACTTTAATGTTTCACTTCAAGATCCAAATCTGCTCAAGACGCTGAAGGTTCAACTACAAATCATAGGAGCACCTATGCAAGAAAAAAGCGTTGTAGCAACGCTACATCACCAAATCGTCTATCGTGTTCAAGACCATGCTCTCGATCTTATATTACCCTCATCTGACGAAGCGCTTTACCTCGAAGTCTCATCAGCCTCGCAAGCGCCAAGCACTACTCAAATACCTCGACAAATCTCTCGAGAAGAATTAGTCAAGAAGATACCAGAATCATGGGTAACGAGCTACGAAAAGCTGCATCAAGCATCCGAGACGCCGATCCAAACATCTGAAGTAAGCTTCCACTCACGCAATGATGGAACAACAGAAATCAAGTTTGACAAACCAAGATCATCTTCGTTCCGGAAGCAACTGTTCACACAATTTGCTATTCAAATTGAAGAACACGAATTCCAAGGTCCATACAAAGAACAGTATCCGAAGCCTATTTCCTTCGGTCAATACAGACAAATAGTATATCCTTTCAAAGACGAAGACGACCATCAATACTTTGATGTCTGCTCCTGCTCAGCCTGCCTAGAAGATTCGTATGAATCCGAGGACGAAATTCGCCAACGACGAAGAAAGAAGAAAGATCCCTTATACAAGAGATATCTTGAAGGAGATCCTACAGTGGGTCCTCTCAGCGAAGGCAATGGACGGTACGAATACATAGTCCAATACTCCGATAAAAAGGAGTCATCCGAGCAAGAAATCATGATGATAGGAACGGATAACTTTCCTCCAGCAGAGGACTTTATCACTGATAACGTATCCCACTCCCCGAAGGTACCTTCCAAAGCGATCAACCCCACCGGGCCCGATCAGCTAAGTCAAGGAGAAAAGGTTCTTAATTGGCAATCAGAAAACGCCATGGCTCAGAACCAACTGCTCACAACGATTAATCAAAAAATCGATCAGTTTGCAGAGGGATATACCAAAAGATTGAGCGTTCTTCAGAACTCAATCGCGGAGATTCACAAGCGACTCTACACTCTCCATCAAGAGATGATGACTATGGCGCAGCATATGATGGTCAATACATCTCAATTCCAAGGAAAAGAAGCTGAGATGACTAATATCAGATTTCAATTAAAGGACCTCCAACGGTACTTCGAAAGTATGGTTCAACAACGAAACTCCTCAAACGCATACTTTCCTCATCTTGGAAGACTACCATCAACAATGCCCACGCATCCAGGATCTTACTCCTCGGGTTTCCTTTCAGGAGAACAATACGGGAATACAAGACACCCGGTTCCCGGATTCTTATCCTCGGACGAAGCGTTCACATCAAGATACGGTGTATCTTCTGCAAGTGAGTTCAAGCCAAGACCCGTACGAGAAAGAGCGAGAAGACAGGAGGAATCAGAATTCCGTGTCAACACTACAAAAACCCACAAATCCGCTTCCTCTCACTCCAGTCAAGATTCTCTCGAAAGAAAAGAAAAGGATATAGGCATGATCGAGTCTACGGAGTTTACAATGTCCAATGTACTGGATTACCTAGTGGAACAAGACAAAGGACCAAAAGAGCAAGAGTACGCTCATACGCAAGAGTCAACCAAGATTCCACATCCGACGCCGATGATCATTCACTTCTCAGACTCAAGCTCTTCCTATAAAACTGAATCTGAAGAAGAATCCCTACCAAGGCAATTCGCTATTGGAGAAACGTCAAAAAGAGAACCAGATATAGACGAAGTGTTCTCTGACGATGACGAGATGAACAGAACACCTTTCCAAGAACAAGAAAGGCCAGCACGATAATTCGCCTCAAAAGTCATAACATTTACGTTCGACGACGTTCCCTTCGAAAAATGGAACGACCGCTTAGACGAATTTCACGCATGGATGAACTCCGAGGCTATCACTTCATCATCAACTCTCGTCATACAACAGTTCACTGCACGATTTTCGGGTGCACTTAAGGAATGGTGGAATTCACTTGGCGAGTACAGACATCAGCAAGTCTACCAAACTACTATTCCACTACTTCTTGGGGAAATTCACAGAGAATTCATTGGCACCCCAAGTCACCTCAAAGATCAATTACAAGAGGAATACTTCGCAGCAAAATGCTGTTCTCTAAAGAAAAGAGATCTTGCGAAGCATTTCGAGCGACAAACGCGGAGGTACTATGCGCTAAATGGCCTTAACAATCCAAGCCTAAAGCAAGTCTACCTTTCCTCCATTGATGATTATCTAAGCCAGCAAACGAAGCTTAACATCAAAGAGCAAGGCCAATCGATAGAAGAAATTTCCATCGGCCAAATCCAGCAATACGTCTTCAGAACGCTCGATAAACTTTGCAAACAAAAGGAGTTCTGGACAGAATTTATGGATAATTCAAAACACTTATCTAAAGTGTGCGCAAGGCCAGATCTATCAATCAAGTGCTCTAAAACCAAGAAACACTGTTCGTGTGAAGGAAAGAGCAAAACTCGCCGTTTCCAGATATCGACAAATAAGCCCCACTTTAGAAAGTTCTGGCGCAAAAGGTTCTTCAAAAAGAAGCAATCCTTCAGAAAGGAAACAAGATGTTTTCTATGCCACAAAGAAGGACATTTCGCCAAAAACTGTCCAAACAGTTCTAAGAAGAAGAGACAGTATCTCATCAGCTCCATATCCAGCCTTGCCAAAGATATCGATCTTGATAATCATGATCTCAAGTCAGTACTGTCTTATGACAGCAATGAAGAGGATGCGATCTGCGGCTACTCAGATTCTGATGTCTCAGAATCCCACGACGAAGAGGAAGAGTGCTGCTTCAAGATCACTCGAACTCCGCATACTGAAGAAATACAATCTCCACATCTACTAGTGACAATCTTCGATCCAGCGAAAATTTAAGATCCGGTCCATGCTATAGCTTTCATAGACACGGGAGCCCACACAACAATAATGAATCCCAAGGTACTTCCATCATCCATGTGGCGCCCGTACCAGCAAGAGTTCAGGGTAGCAAATTCAGGATCATTATCGATCGAGCTCAAATCAAAGCCAATCACAATTGAACTCTTTCCAGGATGTCAAATTACTACGGAAGTTCTAGGCTCCTCCGCACCTGGAAAAGACATAATTCTGGGATGGGATTCATACTATGCGCTAAAAAGGAGTTTTGATATATCAATCGAGACAAGAGGAATAAGATGGAAATCTTTATACAAGGCCTTCACAACAATACCCCGGCTATTCACAATCGAAGAACTTCCATCCCCAGAGTTCAATAAGATCAAATAAGAAATCGCAGCAGATTCATGTGCAGAATCTCATACCGAGTTCCTCCAAATATGCACGAACCCACTGTGGTTAAACCAGGATTTCTTCGTGTCACTACCGTTCAAAGAAGACATCCCCTCGACGCCTACAAAGGCGAGTCACGCAGGAATGCCACCCGCATTGCTTAAACAAGCAAACGAAGAGTGTGACCAACTGGTCAGGCAAATGGTAGTCTCATCGACTAACTGATGTGCTCAATTTAATACCCTAACAGTACTAAAGCAGTTGTCGTAGTATAGCTAGGGATCGAACACAAGGACTCACAGAAACACACAATAGATTCTAGATGCTGAGTTACGCTAAGTGAAACAGATGTAATTGAAAGCAGTGCAGAAATTAAAAGGGTTGTAAATCAATGGAGAGAATATAGGCCCAGGGTATTTCTCAGGAAATCAATGAATGCAGCTAAATTAACTAACATGATTCAGATTAAGCACGGTTCTTGAACTCAAATCACTAAAATATAGCTAACCAACTCTCGTTGCGAAAACTATCTAAATCTAAATCCTAGGAATTTCAAATCTCTTTGCGAATCTTTAAGTCTAAATCAGCTTTAAAGTTCAGGTTTGATATGTTCACAAATCAATTAAACCAAATCTCTTTGCGAATAATCAATTTGCTCACCTAGGTTCTATCAGGTAATTAATCGTACTGTCGTGCCTAATCAATTATCCTAAGATCTAAGTTCCAGATTCGTCAACCTAGAATTAGCTTTGAGAACAACCTAAGGCGAAGAACTAATTTAGATGGTGAATCCTAAACAGATAATTAACCAAGCATTCAAAGAAATCTTTTATGAGAAAACCGTAAACCTAAGGTGGATCTACTCAGACATGGAGAATGAAATAATCAACATGTTTGAATAAATACTTAATAGAATTAGAATAACAAGAGGTTCTTGAGATCTGATCTCGGACGAAGGGAGATTCAGACTTGTCTCAAACCAAAGTAAAATCAAACACAGAAATAAAGCATAGCCTAAACAGATGGCTATAAAATCCTATTTATAACCTAAATCACGACTTGGGGTCTTCTTGTAATTATTAAAGACTTCTGGGCACTTTTGTAATTCTTCAAGTCTTGGAAAGACTCGCGGGTTGTGTTTGCTGCGATGGGTATCGATCAATACCAGGGGGTATCGATCGATACTCGCCGTGAAATCAGGTACTCAGCAACACGACTTCAGCTTCTGCTCCAAAGTGCTCCGGAAAGCTCCAGTAAATCCAATAATGCTCCAAACGTGCTATAACCTGTAAAAAACTCTAAAATACTACAAAACACTAGAAAGACTCTATAAAAAGGACTTATATCATGGCCTAAACAGGGTAAAAACCATGATATATCAACTCCCCCAGACTTAGCCTTTGCTTGCCCTCAAGCAAAATAGAAGACTAAACCAGAGAAAGAGGTTTGAAAACGCGGAGACTCACCTGTTCACGAACCATCGAAATGACCTTTTTCCCAAGTATCCAAATGTCACCAAATCAGCTTTTGATCTAACCACCATGTACTTCTCCGTAGACATTCGCAGCTTTTCCAGACTCCACACATTATCCCACAGCATTGTTCAAATAAAACCTTCATCACCAGTTTCATCACTGCAGCCAATGTTCAAGAACATTCTAGACTCTTTACCAAACAATATCATGACAAGGAACCACCCTTTTTCACACTTTTTGTATCAATTTCTCTCCCCCAGACTTATTTCTTATTATGTTCCATTTTTTTATTTTCAGCTTTGCATATACATGTCAAGGTATGAGACGCGAGTATTGATGGTGTTTGCCACCAAATCCCCGGTTCTTCCCTTTCTATGTATCAAAGGATGTAGGCGAATAATGGCATCATAGGAAAATCCTAGCCTCGCTTCCAATCCTTTGTGTGATCATTCCCTCTCAAGTAGAATAATGGGATCGCTGGAAATTTTCCTAACCCTCTACTCAGAAGAAAATCGTTTCAATCTTTTATGCTCATTTTTTTTATCAACTTATAACAGGGGAGAGAGATACTATTACTCTAAACACATGGGTTCCTTTATCAGATATGAACGATGAATCAAGCTCTATGAACACTAACCACATTGATGAAGTGCAAAAATTTGGCTCAGGTTTCAGAAGAACTCTGCTGGAAACATGGGTGTTTTCTAGTCAACTGGTCAGTCTTTGGATTTTTCATTAGTCGACCTAGACCTGATCCTGTAACACTGTGCACTCAAAAACAAAATCAAATCAATAGGTTCAAGCACAAGATCATTATCTCCAACAAGTTTTGACTCAATAAAACAATTTTGGCTCGATAAAACGATTGACTCTAAGAAAAACAAACACAATGTCAACAGACACCTCCCCCAGACTTGAACAACACTGTCCCCAGTGTTATCTAGCCTAGAGTTGGTGAACGAAAACAAATGAACTGACTGGATTATAAAAATTAGGAACCGTACCTGTACAGGGTATCGATCGATACTAGGCAGTATCGATCGATACCAGCCGTATGTCGACACAATGATTAAAAATCAGGGGTGACGAGTTGCTTAACCAGGGAAAGCGTTCCATTGTGTTAGAAGTTAGCACTGTTAGGAACACTCAAAAACAGGTTAAAAGCAACATGGTAGATCAAAGATGAATCCAAGGAAGTTCAAATGCAAAAACACACACTGACATAAGTTCAACAGCAAAGAAAAATGAAAGAAAAAGAAAAAGAAAGAAAAATACAAACGTGAAGATCAGATAAGACTAATCCTGCGTCTCCTCGGAATCGCTCTCATCATCAGCAGCAGGTGCGGTGTGTGAAGGTCCAGGCTGGGACGATGGATCAGTGTCAGTCGTGCAGCGGCAGCGAACAGCAGCCCAGATGCTCCTCAAGCTAGCGATCATAAATCTCTGGAAGGCAGCATGCTCCATCGGAACGTCTGTGTCCGCAGGCCACTGTGGCTCAGGAATGGGTGGACACGGTGCAGCCGGTGTACGTCCTCTATGACGTGAAGTGGATGGGATATCAGCAGGAGGACGAACATGTCGTCGAGTCGTAGAGATCGAAGTCAGGAGGTCTGCAGGAGGCTCGAAACGAAGCAGAGTGGGGTCCTCAGATATGTCTGTCAGATCCCTAGCAGGTAGCTGCACCAGAAAGCTCCCATCTGATCTGTTAAGGATCCACTTCCGCCCGGGCTTCAACCACTTAAGGTTCCTCATATGAGCCTCATCCAAGTATCGACGCGTAGTGACTATCGAGCAACTCGTAGTGCTGATCCCGAGGTGCTGGAAGATAGGTGTCAGAAGACTACCAACTGACTCCTTCTTCGTGCTCGTCCCTATGAATGGCTTGGTCTTCAGAGAGACCAGATGATGTGCAAATACAGCCCCAAGGTTAACACCTTCCAGCTCAGGCCACTCAAAATCCTGCTCAGGGATGATGTTCCTGACATCCAGAAACAACAGCAGAAGCTCAGACACTCGCATCTTGTTAGGCTCCATCTTGCACATGAGAGTAGTGTGTCGAATGTCCATCTGAGTGGACGTCTTAGAATTGTAGACACCATTCCCGAACCATGCCCAAAATCCACGTATGTCAGGATGGGCAGCTGGAAGAGCAATCCTCCTGCGATCTCTCCGAAAACCATAGAGATCACAGAGGTCAGGGAATGAAATCCTGTGCCTCACTCCGCGAGCCATGAAAGATAGGGTGCCACCCTGTGCGTCTCGTAGAACCTCGTCTGAATAGCTAATGCGAGCGGTCGCCATGAACTGACGAACCAAGTCCGGGAAGAGATCATACTGACGTGTGGCCATGTGGCCAAAATCAATCCGCTCGAGCAGACGAGCCAAATCTGAGTCAAGACCCAGCTGATGCAGAGAAACACCATCCACAAACCTAGTAGACTCGATGGTGACACCCAACCACGCGTTGTAGAACAGCGTGTCAAAATCGTCCCACTCCTCAGAAATGGGTCTAAAGGCGGTGTCATCACTTAAGGCATACGCCTTCTCTTGTCCATCCCAATCGCGGTAGCAGGGGATCCTAGCCTTCTCGTTCAGCTTAGGCCAAGGACTTCTGCGTGGGGCTGCAGGAATAAACATAGTAGACGTGTTAGAGCTCGATGCGCCTGTAGTTCGGGCTCTCTTGGACTTAGATGTCATCTGCAAACAAAGACAGAAGGACACAGCATAAATCCAACATCTCTCAGCAATCACAGAAAATTCTTATCGTCAAACTCGCATGGTGTCGATCGATACCAGGGGGTATCGATCGACACCCTGGGCCAATTCCAGTTTCATGGTTGCTCAAAATCCCAAATCATCAATAATGAAAACCAAGGCAATTCAAAGGCATAGGTTGGTTCGAAACTACCCTAGAACAACTCAGCAAACGACATTCTTCGATAAAAACAAGTTGTAAAGAGTGGGATTTCACAAACCTTAAACCCAAAAATCGGACATAAACCGCTGAATTTAGAGAGCATACCTTTGCTGGGTTGCAAATTAAGTGCTAGAAACGGATAGAGGATGAAAATCCAATGAATCTAGGTGCTTAAATCGCCAAAATCGGTGAAGGAATGTGAAAGATGCGATTTGAGAGAGAAAAGGAGGCGGTGTCGATCGATGGAGAAGAAAGAGCAGAAAGAGAAAACCGAGGGTTTTAAGAGAGAACTTACCTTCCCGCATGGTATCGATCGATACCCAGAGGTATCGGTCGATACTGGCTGTTGTTTGTCGACTCCAGTGTCGATCGACACTTATGAAGATTTTTGTTTCTTTTTACGGCACTTGGTATCGATCGATACTGACAGGTATCGATCGATACTTCTCGTCAAATCTGTTTCACGTTTAGACACAAGACACAAGACACAAGACAAAAAATAAAAATAAAAATAAAAGAGTTATGTACAGACTCACCAGTGGGTTGCCTCCCACCAAGCGCTCGTTTAACGTCAATAGCTTGACTGTAACGCCCTTCAGGCTGGATAAGAGTGAAAGCTTGCACCAAAACAGGCTCCACAACTCGACATCGCTAGCGTCAGAGATCTGCTCATCATGTTCTCCACAAACTCCTGTCCTTTTTCTTTCAGCTCCGAAGTGAGAAGAATTCGTGCTTTGGAGAATGGTTTCGAAGTTCCCTTGCACTTTACCTGATATTGAATTGAATCTCCATCGCACTTTTGAAGGGTTAAAATCACAGAGGGAGCACCCTTTACTTCTTTGCTCTTCATCTTCTCCTTTGCCTTAACTGTTTCGACGTCTTTCTGGATGAGGACAGAAGGACTATTTAGAACGTCTGTGACAGTTGGCTCGTCAGGAGGTTCTTCTAAAAGATCAGTTACCAACGTCTCTCCTGTGACAATGGTGATGCAAGAGATATGTGTAGGAGTTCTTCTAATAGGGGTGGCTTCGTAGTATACCTCCTTATCAATGTATGAGAACGAGATTCTCTTGCTTAGTGTATCCATAATCGCTCCAACCGTAGCCATGAACGGTCTTCCAAGGATCAATTGCGTGGTAGAATTTGCACTCATTTCAACAACTTGGAAATCAGTAGGGACCAGACAACCTCCTACTGTGACAATTAAATCTGCGATTGCGCCATAAGGAGTTGAGGTTGAAGAGTTCGCGAATGTGAAAGATGTCTTGGGAGATCGAATATCAGGTCTCAATCTCTCTGCAATTACCTTTGACATGACATTAACGCTAGCTCCTGAGTCGACGAGAGACTCCTTGAATTTAGCTCCAGAGATAGAGCATGGTACTGAGAAGATTCATGGGTCTTCCCTCTTAGTCAGCTGCGTCAGTAGAGGTGGTCGAGGGTATTGCACTTTAGGCTTGTAGCCCCTTTCTTCCATCAATTCAGGTGGTCTCACCAATTCCGGTTCGATCTGCGAGGGGTATCGATCGATACCAGGTAGGGTATCGATCGATACTCTGGACTTTGACACGTTTCGAGAAAGGGTTTCGACTGGTATCGATCGATACTCGGTGGTGTCGGTCGATACCTTGGAGATTTCAGGATCTTCTTCGTCGTTCTTGGTAGAATTAGCTAAAATCTTGGCAGTCTGGGCCAACTGTGTATCCAAAATCGTCTGACGAACACTGAGAGCTTCGATTTTGCTATTTAGATCAGTGTACAAGTTATCCAACCTCCCGTTGAAAGTTTCTGTCATCTGCTGTTGTCCGTGAAGAAGCTGTTCAAGCATGGATTCTATCATGTTTTCAGAAGTTCTGGGTGGGTATTGATACCTTTGATCTTGAGATCCAGCTCCACCAACGTAGTTAACATGCTCCATTGCATTTCCTTCAGCAAAATGAACAGTGTTCTTCTGCCTACCCATCAACAAATTATGCATTGAATCCAGCTTCGCATGCACCTCAGCAATCTGCAACCCATCCATGCTTCCAGCCTGCTTCCTTCTCTCTAAGTCTGCATTCTTGGCGCTATGGCTAGATGCAAAGTTCTCAATCAGCTGATAAGCATCGTCAGGATATCTGGTAAAGAAATTTCCATTGCTAGCAGAGTCCAATGCCATTTGGTACCTACAGTCAATCCCTCTGAAGAAGAAATTCAGCAACTGAACCATATCGAACCCATGATGCGGACAATCCCTCTGATAAGATCTGAATCGCACCCAAGCAACCTTAAGTCCCTCAGTTTCTCCCTGAGAAAATTTAGAGATCTTGTTCCTGAGCTCCTCGGATCTCGCATCATCAAAAAAATTGTTCAAGAAAGCGCTCTTAATCTCTTCCCAGGTAGTCAGTGATCCAGGAGGTAACTGCTTCAGCCAGTAAGTAGCTTCTCCACCAAGAGAGTATGGGAACAGCTTACAGAAAAGGAATTCATTGGACACTCCTTCGTATTTCACGCTAGTGACCAAATCTTCGAATGTCTCAATGTGGTCCATAGGATGTTCATGAGGGAGACCATGAAAGAGATGCGATCCCACAAGAGCGAAGTAAGCAGGCTTCAGCTCAAAGTCGTTCCTCTGGAACGTAGGAATGCGGATCACTGAACAATTGGTATAATATTGATGAGGCATGTTGCACTCACCAATCGTTCGACCATGAACAACTACTGCATCGTCTCCAACGTTGGCACGCCCAGCTGGCGCGACAATCTCATTAGCAACGGTAAGAGGAACAATGACGGTTCCAGCTGCATCAGGTCTTAATATCACTGTGTTGGTCATCTCTGATGTCTGCTTCGTCTTCCTGTTTGCACGTTCCAAATTCACACCTGAAACACACTAGGTAAGACGCGTTAGTAACCAAAACAAACGTTGAGTATCGATCGATACCAAGTGGTGTCGATCGATATCAACAAAGAAATCGCCCTAGTATCGATCGATACTGATGAGTATCGATCGATACCGACGAACTTAGTCGAAATTCTACAGCTAAAATCTAATGGCGAATTGAGTCCCCGGCAACGGCGCCAAAATTGATGTGCTCAATTTAATACCCTAACAGTACTAAATCAGTTGTCGTAGTATAGCTAGGGGTCGAACACAAGGACTCACAGAAACACACAATAGATTCTAGATGTTGAGTTACGCTAAGTGAAACAGATGTAATTGAAAGCAGTGCAAAAATTAAAAGGGTTGTAAATCAATCGAGAGAATATAGGCCCAGGGTATTTCTCAGGAAATCAATGAATGCAGCTAAATTAACTAACAGGATTCAGATTAAGCACGGTTCTTGAACTCAAATCACTAAAATATAGCTAACCAACTCTCGTTGCGAAAACTATCTAAATCTAAATCTTAGGAATTTCAAATCTCTTTGCGAATCATAAAGTCTAAATCAGCTTTAAAGTTCAGGTTTGATATGTTCACAAATCAATTAAACCAAATCTCTTTGCAAATAATCAATTTGCTCACCTAGGTTCTATCAGGTAATTAATCGCACTGTCGTGCCTAATCAATTATCCTAAGATCTAAGTTCCAGATTCGTCAACCTAGAATTAGCTTGGAGAACAACCTAAGGCGAAGAACTAATTTAGATGGTGAATCCTAAACAGATAATTAACCTAGCATTCAAAGAAATCATTTATGAGAAAACCCTAAACCTAAGGTGGATCTACTCAGACATGGAGAATGAAATAATCAACATGTTTGAATAAATACTCAATAGAATTAGAATAAAAAGAGGTTCTTGAGATCTGATCTCGGACGAAGGGAGATTCAGACTTGTCTCAAACCAAAGTAAAATCAAACACAGAAATAAAGCATAGCCTAAACAGATGGCTGTAAAATCCTATTTATAACCTAAATCACGACTTGGGGTCTTCTTGTAATTATTAAAGACTTCTGGGCACTTTTGTAATTCTTCAAGTCTTGGAAAGACTCGCGGGTTGTGTCTGCTGCGATGGGTATCGATCGATACCAGGGGGTATCGATCGATACTCGCCGTGAAATCAGGTACTCAGCAACACGACTTCAGCTTCTGCTCCAAAGTGCTCCGGAAAGCTCCAGTAAATCCAATAATGCTCCAAACATGCTATAACCTGTAAAAGACTCTAAAATACTACAAAACACTAGAAAGACTCTATAAAAAGGACTTATATCATGGCCTAAACAGGGTAAAAACTATGATATATCACTAACTCTCCTTGGGCATGCAAGGCATTTTATGTTAATAACAGAGCAGAACAGGCAAGAGGAAAGCTGAGGTTAGTCATCGACTACAAACCACTAAGCCAATACCTACAAGATGTCAAATTCCCGTTGCCAAACAAAAGGGCACTGTTTCAACATCTTCAAGGTGCAACGATCTTCTCAAAGTTCGATCTAAAATCCGGTTTCTGGCAAATCGGTATTACACCAGAAGAAAGGTTTAAAACTGCATTATGTCTACTCAATCGTCATCTTCAATGGAATGTCTTACCGTTCGGCCTTAAAACAGCGCCATCATTATTCCAACAAGCCATGTTACGCATTTTCAAGCCTCTACTCCATACGGCCTTGATATACATTGATGACATCCTCCTATTCTCGTCAAACTACGAGGACCATATACAAGCTCTTCGACAGTTCCAAATCATAGTGAAGACGCATGGAATAATGCTCTCGGCCCGGAAAATGGTCATAGCCTGGCCCAACATCGAATTCCTTGGGATGCATATTGCAAATGGACAATTTGCCCCACAAGCCCATTTGGCCACGACACTGCTGGAGTTTCCAGACAGCGACCTCTCGAAAAGACAGGTCTAACAGTTCCTTGGGGTAATCAATTATCTAAGTGATTTTATCCCGCAACTTTCGCAACTGACACGTCCACTACAGAAGATGTTGTCCAGAAATCCTCCTTTATGGACAAACAGACAAACATAGGCGGTCAAAAAGCTAAAGTCAGAAATACAAAAGCTACCACCATTAAAGATTCCCTGCGAAGGCACGCGTGTTCTCCAAACAGACGCAAGCGATAAGTATTGGGGTGCGGTCCTACTTGAAGAAATTAGTGGCAAACGTCAAATCTGTGGATACAAAAGCGGACGCTTTAAAGATTCGGAGTTACATTATCACTCCACGTTCAAAGAAATCTTAGCTGTCAAACGAGCTATTGAGAAATTTGAGTTCCATCTGATTGGACACAAATTTCGCATAGAGATGGACATGTCATCTTTTCCAAAGATGCTGCTGTTCAAGCAGAAGATGGTCCCACACCGACAGTTACTAAGATGGAGCGAATGGTTTTCAAAATACGACTTCGCTTCCTTCTATTTAAAGGGCACGAAAAATATTCTCTCCGACACGCTCAGTAGAAATCCTCTAAAAGAAGTTCAAATGATGGCAAGCTCCTCCACATCCGAAAGAGAATTCTACGATTTTGGTGCCAACATGCCCGAAGATGCCCATCAACTTGTCAACATGAATATCATTCATGAGCATCTCAAAGAAAGAATTTTCAGGTACCAGTCGATCATCATATCAAAATATGGCGTCAAATGTCAGTATATCGTGCCATTGGAGATCCATCCAGACCATCCGTTCGCTCATCTCTACAGAATCGAGAGTGCCGAAATACCTGAGGAAGTTCTCTGTTTCCTCTGGTATATATGTTCGGTGTACACCATTGGCATCTCTTTCGATATACAGTGGTTGTACCAATTCATCAACTCGTGCCAAGGTCACAAGGATTGCCTCTCCACGTTCTTAACATGGTTCGCACCATTAAGTGCCTGGAGCGGTAAGCTGAGAAAGTCAGCAAAAACGGTCAACATATCTTACAAGAAGCTAAAAGGGCAAGGGTGCCTCAACCCTTTCTTCAATCCTCACACGATATACTTCATCCATCGCCCTATTCAAGTCAACGTCAAAACCAACAAGATGCACGCGCTACCAACGCTTATCCACCACGACGACTTCAAACGGGGTGTTCGACCAGACTTCAACGTCTATGACAACAAAGGATTTGAAGACTTCCAGACGCATGCATTTCGCCTCAACAGTGCAAGGCAAACGTTCCAAATTCCGTTCACCTTGAATTGGAACTACTATCCTATAGACTACCAGATGAGTCTAGACGAAGACCTACAGTACTTCGAAAGCAAACCAACCGCAAAGCAAATCCTACTGAATATGGTGATCCCAACCCAATCAAATTTGGTGGTTCCATCACCAGCTCCGGCGACTAACCAGGTTCCACCACCAGCTCCAGCAACTAATCCTCCAGAATACTTCTAGGATGCACAGTCTCCGGATGACTCGATGAATATTGACGAGATCGGACAAAAGTTCGGTTTGAACAAAGAAGAGCCACATGACGATTTTGAAGAACCAGAAATCGAATACAAATGTCCAGATGATTATTACGGATGCTGCGACGAGCATATCATCGAGTTCGAAATAGATCATTAAGGTGGTCATGGATCATTAAGGTGGTCACTAAAGTCAATCTCAATATATCTACCTATGTATAAAAGTCAAAAATATCTACCTATGTATAATTATGTGTGTGATGTAAACGATGATGTAATCGCCTAAATAATGTATAATAAATGTGATGTAAGCGATGATGTAATCGCAACCAGGTGTGATGTAAGCGATGATGTAATCGCCTAAATAATGTGATGTAAGCGATGATGTAATCGCTGAGGTAAGCGCTTATGTCAGCGCACTATACCTCCACTATATATATGTGTGTACCCCCTTGTGAAATAATAACTTATTTTTCCCCTTAAAAACCTCTCTCTAAAAACCTCTCTCTATGAGTCTCTAAACTCTCTCTAGTTTTCAGACTTCTCTTCATCTTTCATAAGCTCTGGTTACTTTCTCTCTTTTCATGGGTTGAGATTCTGACGCTGTGTGCTTTCAATGAGCGAATCGTTTAACCGATACGACGGTCAATACGACGGTTGTGTGAGTCAATACGACGGTTGTGAGGGGAGATAAGGGTCCTAACAGTGGTTGAGCCAAGGCCAGGGAAGTGCCGCTATGCTCCCTTTACCTGGACAATTATCGAGCCCCATAACTATCAACACGATTCACACGATCTTCAACACGACTCTCACGGCTTAGTCAACACGACTTAGTCGTTCGGTTTCTCGTCTACTCATGCACCTCTGTATTTTCGAGCATGTAAGCTAAATTTTTGAATAAGTTAATTGAACAATCAAAAGAATAGGGGCATAATCTTAAAATTTTATGAGTGCATAATTTAAATTATCTAAAAATTACACTAATATTTAAAAAAACAATGGGTGCATGTGCACCCACTCCCACCTCTCTAGCTTCGCCCCTTATCGTGTGAGGAGTCCCATTGTGGTGAAGCTCTGACTTTGGTTGGATCCAAGTTTCTATTATCTATAAAAGGGACTAACTAAATTTTTAGTGTCAATCATCATATATGTTTGAATTTTATGGCTTAGAAGAAGGGCGTAAAAATTATTTATGTTTGCGAGAAATCATCATCATTTTCAGCAGTGTAATGTTTTGCTGATCATCAAAATAATATTGGCTCATCAACCATTCTTATTGTTATGACATTTAAGTTTTTTCGATTTTCTTCTCATTTCTGCTAGTTTAAAGATCACAAATAAAATTCAAAGCAGAATTATGAATATTGTGTAGCTTAAATTTATAGCACAATTTGACCTATGACTGATAAACTAAAGTTGACTACTCAATTTCTTCACCTTGGTTAAACCAAATCATAAAATCAAACTTAGGATCATGTTTAGAATGTCGAAAGGAATCGGAAAAAAGGTTTTGGTTTGCCGGAAAACTTATTAGAAATGGCTTTGATTTGCTGGCAATAATCAATGAATTTCTTAAAGCTTCCTTTCAGTGGTTAAGTGGGGCTAGGAACTCTGTTGCCAAGGCGAAGACCATTCAGATAATGGGAGTGAGCAAAGGTCAGACCTTTGTATGCTTTTTCTGGTAATGAAATCAATCAAAGTCATATTCAGTCTTCTAAGTTTACCTACAAAATAGATCAGGAAGAGATAGAAAAAGGAAGAAAATATGGTTTCATATACAAAATATATTTCAAATTTATCGTTAGAGAGAGAGAGAGAGCATGCAATATGTAATGATTCTGTATAGATTCATGAGAGAAAGAGAGAGAGAGAACATGCAACATGTAATGATTCTGAATAGATTCACCTGAAAACAAACAAAAAACAGAGATCAATGTATAATCTATCAACAACTTTCTTGGAGAGTAAGGATTTTTGGTCTAAAGGCAAAACATGTTGGATCTACATATAAACCAACACCTTGATTGCGAGAAGTAAGTAGCATCTTCGAACCTGCAAAATAAATTTTCCTTTCCATGTTATGGAATAAAAGGCATTTATTTTATGACCAATGTGTATCTTCTTACTACTATCTCCCTCCCTATTTACAATCACTTTCGAAGTCGAAAAGGAAAGTACTTATCTAATTAATGTATGTACAATTAGAGAGCTCACCTCTCTTTTGGGGAAACACGGCTTTTATTCGGTCCCAATCTTCGTTTTTCCATACATCATCCAGGACAATCAAATATCTAGAAGTTTCCAACAATTGAAAGAGCTTACCATGGAGTGTATGTTCATCCATCTGTTTAATGTCCCCATCATTTGCTATGAGATCTTGCAAGATCCTTTGCCAAATATCCTTTTGAGTAAACTCTTGCGAAACACATACCCATGCGAATCCATCAAAATGACGCCGGACAATGTCATGATTGAAAACTTGTCTAGCCAGAGTGGTTTTACCAATACCACCCATCCCGGATATAGAAACCACTTGGATGTTATTATTCACCAACTGACCAACCAATTCTTCAACACTTTGTTCCACCCCCACAAGATTCTTTTCAGAACTGTTAGGAAATGTTTGTCGAATCTACCTTTGCACCCTTTGTTTCTCTTGCAGCGACAGCGAATGGCCACCATCCATAATATGATGTATTCCAAAACTCTGCATTCGCGCTATCACCTTAGAGATCCTCTTAGTTATGCCTTCGATATCTGTAGCAAATTTCCGGCGATCCACTAAGAAGCAAGAAAGTCTTTTCACACGCTTCTTGATCCCTTTTTCTTTTACTTCTTTCAGAAGAAAGGATTCGATTATATCTTCAGCATCATCAACAATGTCCTGCACATCTTCCAAGAAGTTTCTCACTCTCTCACTCTCAAATTTCTTGGCATATGCATCTTTCATCAATGACTGTAACGTTCTCATCTAACATTTTAGTTCAGATACTTGCTCGTGAACTCCCTGCAAACGCTCAGATTCTCGACCCAGGAGCTCCCAAAGTTTTTCCACTCCAAAGGACACAACTCCCTCAGCCATGGCTACTCTCCTGTTACACCGTCAAAAACCAGAATAGTACAAACTTGTAATAAGATCTAAAAGAAAAACCTTTACGAGAAATGATTGGTCGATCTAGTAAGACATAAGCACCCACATCAGTGGGTGTCTCACCTATGTCTCACAATAAAAAAAATAAAAAAGCAAGAAAGAGAGAAGGAGAGAGAGCGAGACTGTCTCGTGTGAGACACACATTGAGACCATGGGTGATGACGTGTCAACGTCTCATTGGTCCAGCTTTTTTTTTTTTAATTTACTTATTTAATTAAAAAAAACAAAATTTGTGAGACATATGTGACCAATGCGGATGGTCATACCTCACCCAAGAATTTGTTTACTTCTATTTTTTTTTAATTCAAACAAACTTGTACTAAGACCACAGCAGAGTACAAAAGACAGATCAAAGCAAGTCAAGCAGGAAAAAATAATAATATACAATGAAAACACGATTTACCTATGCAAGAAAAAAGTAAAATAGCGGTCTCAATTATATAAATAACTAAAAATCTATTACTAATAAAAGTTGATGTTATATGCATATAAGGGTGTCTACATAGAATTTTAAATAATCAATTTAATTGGTCCATATCAATATTCATAATTACGAAAGTTTCCAAATTCTAATATTATTATTTAAAAAACTATAAAAGATAAGGAAATTATGTATAAAATTTTCATAACAACAAAAAACCAACATGATATTAAATTAGGAAAGTTTCTTAATATAAAATAGCGGTCTCAATTATATAAATAACTAAAAATAAATATGAATACAATAGTGTCTACCCAACAACAGGGTCTCAATACGGGAATAAATGCACAAAATGAATATAATGGCATCACCTGCTATATTGACGGGTCATGGAAAGAAGGGGAAAAAATTTCTGGTTTAGGATGGTTTTGTTTTCAGGAGAGATTCGAAGGAAAGATTATGGGGTCCCGTAATCTACGAAGAAGCCTATCCCCGCTACACGTGGAATTGGAAGCGCTCATCTGGGCGATGCATTGCATGATTGCAAACCACAAGACGGCGATAGCTTTTGCTACAAACTGCTCAGAGTTGGTGAAGATGGTGTCTACACCGAAGGAGTGGCCGGCATTTACATTAGAGTTGGAGAAGTTCTAGAGGAGCAAGGAGGTTTTCACCTATTTCTCTATCACACAAATCCCACGCACGAGCAACACAGTGGCAGACAAGTTAGCACGAGGTGCTCGAGTCTACCCATCAGATTTTACTTATGTAAACTCGATACCCCCGATTTGGTTCACCGAATAGGGTTAGGTATCAAGGCTGTTGACAAAAAAAATATGAATACAATAGTGATCTCAATCACACACATGTAAGAGGTTTTAACTAAGAGCACTTTGTTTATTATGATGAAATAATTTTACCACCATTTTTGTTACAAAATTGATTTATTATCTACAAAAAATATATATCTATTACTAATAAAGTTGATGATATATGCATTTAAGGGCGTCCACATAAGATTTTAAACGACCAGTTAAAATATGCAAAATCAGCATTTTAATTAAACTTTAAATAATGTCAAGAATTCTAAAAAATTGTGTCTCTTAAAATGGAAATAAATATATAAAGAGCTAAATTAACAAAAGAAAAAAAACAAAAATGGAAATAAATATCAAAAGAGATAAATGAACAAAAGAAAAAATCATTTAAAAGGAAATTAACTTGATATCTATGTTAACTCTATTGAAAATTAATATAAAAAGCTTAACAATAAAAAGAGGAAATTATATGTCAAAATAAAATTTATTACTAATAAAAGTTGATGCTATAGGCATCTAAAACTGTCCACATAGGATTTTAAACAATCAATTTTATTGGTCCACATCAGCGTTTAAAATAAATTCATACTTGTCAAATATAAAAAAGGAAAAACGTCAAAAATGACAAATAATAGAAATTACTCAGAATAAAGAGTTTTAAAAAATAAGGAAATCATGTCTTACTTTCCTATTTTATTAAATTCATTCCATATTCATATATTGTCTTGATTTCAAATTAAATTGGTAATGAATCCCATAGCAAGAGTTGTGCTTATTAATTTATTTTCGACAAATAATTAAATGTTCACATATAATTTTAAACAACCACTAATAATTATCTACGTAATATTTTTGAATTCGAATCTATTTGAACATTAAATTCTTAAGTTGATATTGTTTGATGATAAAACCATTAATGAAAATTAAAAAGTTGATGCTATATGCCTCTAAGGGTGTCCATATCAGCTTTTAAACATTCAATTTTATTGGTTCACATCAACATTAAAATTTTAAAAAGTTTATAAATTCTAATATGATTAATAAAAAAATAAAAAAGGAAATTATGTATAAAATTTTCATTAACAACAAAAAACCAACATGATATTAAATTAGGAAAAATTCTTAATTTAAAATAGTGGTCTCAATTATATAAATAACTAAGAATAAATTTAATCATAAAATCTCTTTACATATGTGTATACGCACACGTTTAGAGAGCACTTTATTATTATGATGGAATAATTTTATCACCATTTTTGTTATAAAATAATTTATTATCTATAAAATATATATGTTACTTATATAAGTTGAAGTTATTTGATTCTAAGGCTTTCTACATAGGATTTAAATAACCAATCATTATAATCTACATTAGCATCTAAAGTATTGCCACACGTCCATAAAAACTTTCCACAAGATTGCATGGAATAGATAGTGCATAAAGGATGGAAAAAATTACATTTTCATATTCGGATTGGGATTGTCATAGATCAATGTAGGAGTTCTTTTTTTGAGTTGTTCTATTTGTTATTCATTTTTCTGAAATTTTATGTAAGTTGTATTGATGTTTCCTACTTAACTGTCTTCTTGATCAAATAAAATAAAAGAACGACATAAGAAAGAATTCACTCATGGATTGAGAAAGACGACTATAATGAAGGAAAAATGACTATGTTTAAACCAATCTTCTCAGAGATAAAATAATGCTTGTTATTTCAATATGAGAATTAAATCTGCATCGCTTAGGTTTATGATCTCATCGAAAAACCATTGAAAATTTACCACAACCAATATGTCACCCAAAAAAAATTCGGCTTCTATTTCTTCAAGGTAAAATTTACAAAAAGTATATTTACGTTGTCGGTTTTTTGTTATTATAAATTTGTTTCAAAGTTCATTCCATATTCATATATTTTTTTGGTTTCAAAATTGATTTTTTTCATAGATACGAGAGCAAGAGTTGTGTTTATTTCATTGCTTTTTGATTTGTACATTAAATTAAAATTTTGTATTGATTAAAGTAGCTAGGGAAAGAGAATAATTTTTGACTTTTTTGTTGTTTTTATTGAAAACATATATAACGATAATGAAAATGAATATGATGAAAAAAACTTATTCACTCTGATTGGAATAAATAAGGTACAATCATTGAAAAATCATTTAAAAGTTACCACAACCAATATGTTACGAGACAAAAGTCCGGTCTTTACCTTTTCAAGATAAAAACTAACAAAAAATCATCGATTTTTGTGATTTTAAATTAGTTTCAAAATTCATTTCATATTCATCTATTGTCTTAGTTTCAAAATTAAAGTTGTCATGAATGTGAAAGAAAGAGTTGTGTTTATTAGTTTTTTTCCAATTTAGTAGATTAAATCAGAAATTTGTATTGGTTAAATTAGCTAAGGAAAGAGAATAACTTTTAACTTTATTATTTATTTATTGTTTTCATAGAAAACATATATAACGAAGATGCAACTGAAAATGATAAAAAAAAAACTTATTTTTTTATTTAAAGAAGTGATGTATAAAATTGTATCTTCGTGTCAATACTATGGTTATTAAATAGCATTTGATTACTTTGTTACACTTTTAGTTGGTTTTGATATACTAACTTATAAATGTTCGACCATATAATATGTTTTAAAAATGTGACAGATATAGATTCACAATGCAATATAAAGTCATATGAGTTTCGCTACTACACACATGAGTGAATCATATCAAGTAGAAGACCACATCTAATACACTATACTCTTTCTACTTTTATCTCAGTAAATAAAAATTTACTTTAACGTTATTTAGTTAAAATTTATCGAATGTTTACTACTCATTTTTCTGTTATTTAAAAAAGATGACTTAATATCAGTTAAAGTTCATCAAATGTTTACTGTAAATTTTTAAATTCAAAATCCGGGTATTATGGTATCATATAGACATTTTAAAAAGATAAAAAAATAGTCCTTTAGACACAGTATATATATAAAGTTAATATATAAAAATCATACACTCATCGTGAGTTATTGCTTAATACAAAACAAAATTAAACACTATGCAAACAAATTAACAAAAAAATAGAAAAGAAGATGTTTCAAGATCAATATAAGAATATATTAAAATAAAATTTTTTAATTTTCTAAAATGTCAAACAATTCTTCTTATATTCTTCTTCTTCTATTCTTATTACTATACACATGGCATATAGCCCAAACATGTTAGTATTTTTGATAAATTTGTTTTGCACTATGCTTATATCATATCTTTCAACATCTTATTCTTCTTTTTCTATTCTTATTTCTATATGCATGGCATATATCCCAAACATGTTAGTATTTTTGATAAATTAGTTTTATAATTAGGTAAAAATCAATTGATTTATTAATATTTTACTCGATGTTCTAAAAATCGTTAGGCGGTAACTAGGCGCTTAGGGGACTAGCACCTAGAACGACTAGTCGTGGAACCTAGGCGTTAACATACTATTTACGTATTTTCTACTATTTTAAAAGGTTAGTTTCTAGGTGGAACCTAGGCGTTAAATCTTTAACATAGAAAATACTAAAACATCATCAGTTAGTTTTTTTATAAAGCATTTGTAGTTTTTCTATCCTTAAAAAAATATGGTATATCCAAAATAAAACTAAGTTGACAAACACTAAACAAATATCACGTAATTACTTATGGGAAAATTGGCGCGTAGTTAAATAAAGAAAAACAAAAAAAAGAACACGCTTGGAAAAAGTTTGGTGATTAAACAAAAAGAATAAAATCCCACATCGATTTTAGCATAAGGAGCTGACATGTCTGGAACCCAATGTTCACTCCAGACCCTAGTGTTAAGGCCGGACCCAAAAGTTTTTTAAAAACCAAACTTCAAAAAGGATACTACACCAACCATATGATGGTAAGTAAACCACTCGGTCTTCCAAAGGACATGATCGATTATAATAACGTCCTAGGAGGACCCGCGCAAGAAAAGACGAGGGAAACTAGATAAATCTCCATAATTGCTTAGCGAGCAAGGCTACATTGAAGTTATGGAGGTCTCGGAAACCTAGTCCACCCATATCTTAGAGGATACATATCTTGTCTCATGCAATCCAGTGTATACATAGGCTGTTTTTCTTGGAACTCCACCAGAAAATCGAAACGGCGCTCCTAAGTTTGTCGATAACGCCTAAAAATCATATATTTCCGCTTGGTTTGAGGTTTCAAGTAAATATAGGCTTTTATTTGTGCCTAGGCCCATCTAAAAATTGTTGAGTTTAGGCAAAAATCGAGTCGGTTGCCGGTCTTAATCTGCCTAGGCGGACGCCTAGGCGTCGACTAGCCCAATTTTTAGAACATTGATTTTACTTAACAAAATCTATAATCTTATAAATAAATACAAGTAGGACAAAACGGCACATCATATTTAAATACATTTGTATAAAAAGAAAATTTATGTAAATCCATTATATTTTAGATAATTTAAAAGTTACTAACCAAAAAAAAAATTAAACTAAATTATTAATACAGATCCGCGTGTAGCGCGGATGAAAAACCTAGTAATATATAAAATTAGAAGAAGAAAAATTTGTTATTGTGTTTTTGGTAATATTGGAACCCTCTCATTCATTTAAATGGATTGTTTATCAGATATATGGGTAATATGAATCAATTTTGAATTTGCTTAAAGTAAGAGAAAAATAAAAAATACCAATAAAAAGTGTTAAATAAAAGAAAATATATATATACGATTCATAATATATAAAATTAGAAGAAGAAAAATGTGTTATCGTGTGTTTAGTAATTCTGAAACCGTCTCATTCATTTAAATGGATTGTTTATCAAATTTTTGGGTAATGAATCAATTTTGAATTTTCTTAAATACGAATTACGTTAACTAAGCATGATTTTAATTTAGAATATAACTATACGAGTCATAATTAAATATATTATCAATTTTAGAATCTAAATCTTTTATTTTTTGTCCGCGTATCACACATGACTAGTATTATAGAATATGATATAGTATTAAGTTGTTTATTTTATACAAGATCATAAGACATATATATAATGTTTAACATTAACATATCGATAATACCAAATAATATAAATCTTCATAATCCTATCACAATAGAATATCTTATAGAATATCTTACGGCCCACAACACACTTTATCTGGAATAATAAAGTGTGTTGATACAAGATTTTGTAATAAGCCAAAGATTTTATTGTTTTTAAAAAGCAGATTCGACCACAACATAGTACAAAAGACAGATCAAAGCAAGTTAAGCAGAAAACACGATTTACCTTTCCTGAATCAGCTCTGCAACTCTCTTGTTCTTTGAAAGAAGAGAGATGAGTTTTTTTAAAACAGTATTTAGTTAAACATAAAACTAAAAGTGGCAATGAAAGAGTTGACTCCAAGTCATTCTTATCAACAACCAACACATTGGCTCAAGAGTCCACCACACGATATCTTGTGAGTCTATGACCAATGATCGATTGCCACATTTTGTTCGACTTTTGAATAAGAATAAATTTTGGATCTAAGGAACAGCAAGAAATTAAGAGATTAAATTCGAAATGTTTTTAAAAATGAGGGTTTAATTTGAAATATTTGTAAAAGAAAAACAGCGTACGGTCCATAATCCTCGTGCGTGATATTTTCACCGCCAAAACATATGAACACTCTTTCTCTCTTTAAATTTACGAGCATACCACTTGATCCTTCCCCGTAAATACCACCATAATTTAGGGGTACAATAGTAAATGCAGTAACAATAAAGATTTATACTCAAAATAAAAAAGATCTCCTCCTCCTCAATTATAGTGACAGAACAAGAGTGAAGAAGCTCCTCCTCTCGACAACAATGGCGACAATCGTTAAAAGTTCCTTCATCTTCCTCTTCATCTTCTTCTTCCTCCTCTTTTTCCTCGAATCTCAACCGTAGAGCATCATCTCTTAGGAAGAGTCTCTCGTTCTCTTCTTCTTCTCTTGCAGGCGACAAAGTTAGTTCGAACTCCATTGTCTGTCGTAACACTGATAATGTTTCAAGTAAGAGAAGAACACCATCTATTGTGTCCCCAAAAGCAGTTTCAGATTCACAAAACTCACAAACTTGTCTTGATCCTGACGCTAGCAGGGTAAGTGTGTTTTCTTTCTTTTTAGATTTCGATTTGCATGGAAGATCTTGATTTAGGGTTTTCTTGTTTTTTAATGGCAGAGTGTGTTGGGGATAATTCTTGGAGGAGGTGCTGGAACAAGATTATACCCTTTAACGAAGAAGAGAGCTAAACCAGCTGTTCCTCTCGGCGCGAATTATCGTCTGATTGATATTCCAGTGAGCAATTGTTTGAACAGTAACATCTCTAAGATCTATGTGCTTACTCAATTCAATTCAGCTTCTCTGAATCGACATCTCTCGAGAGCTTATGCGAGCAACATGGGTGGTTACAAGAACGAAGGTTTCGTTGAGGTTCTTGCAGCTCAGCAAAGCCCAGAGAATCCAAATTGGTTCCAGGTGTGGAGACTGTAAATGGGTTTGATTGAGTTTGAGTGATTTGTTTTGAGTTTGAGACACGTGAACTAGTTTTGTAACAAGTCAAATTTGGAGTTTCCTATTTAAAACACCAATGGGTTTTGATCATCGTAAGAAAATTCACTTTCTTGGAACTTTAGAAAATCCATTGATGGTTTTGTGTAAATTTACTAGCTCACTTTACACTAAGATTTAACCCGTGCTAATTATAGAGCGGAGTAATTTTTTTTAGAGAAATTTAAGAAAATTGATTTTATCTGAATTTTACAATATACATAACTAATGATTATAGATAAAACTGTCAATTTATAATACTTTGTCTATTTAACCCGTTTTGCATTGAACTAAAATATTATTCGGGCTAATCCGCAAAAAATTATTTAATCTTGAAAACATAACTCTAATATGCACCGTTAAATGACTCTAGTTTTTGTGGTTAGTATACGAACTCTTAAAAAAAAAGTTGATGTGTCTAACTTTTTATAAAATTAGTAAAATATTTTTCAACTTTTGTTTTGATATATTTTCAAATAAATTATAGTGAAAAATATAGCAAGATTTTGAGTATATTTTTTTTTTGAATATATATACGAATTGATTATTATTTTAAAATATATTGTATTAAAAATAATTAAGAAATTAAACAATAAATAACATTTTTAACGCAAAATATATACTTTCCATACTCTAATCAATAATTTAAAAGACTATTATATCATTTCCTATTTTAATTATTCTTTGTTATTTGTAATGTCATTTCATGTAATAACTTACAAAACAAAGTTCAATTTAAAAAATGTCTTCTTATATAATATTATAGAGATTACTCTTGTTTTATACTTTACTAGCGTGTGATCCGCGCTGTGCGCTGGCGTTGTAAATAATTTTTCTAAACAGTTTTTATTGTTTTTTTTTGTCAACCAGTTTTTATTGTCTATTATTTTATTTTTTGAATCTGATTGTTAATTGAATTGTCTCTATCAGTTTAAAATCTGTATTTTTATTTTTTTTGGTTTATTTTCTTAATTTCTTAAATTTATGATTTTATATGTATTTTTCTAGTGGATAGTACACATTTTCACTTATTTTTTTTCTTTGTTAGTCAATTTCATGCAATTAGTTGGATTTTTTTAAGGGAAGATCTTCACAATTTAAAATTTTCTTTGCATAATTTTTGTTTTTTCTTTTGTTTCATCTAAAACGTATTTGTTGAAGTCCTTGTAGAATACGTTTCCCTTTAATATTAAGGATTAAGAAATTTGGGCTATTTTAAAAATTTTAGTTTTAAGATAATTTTCTGTTTTTTTTAAATATGTTGGATGTATAGATACTATGCGCGGACGTGGTCCACATTTTTTATTTATTTTGTTTTGATTGTGTAATAGTATTTTATTTTCTTGATTTTGGAGTTAATGGAACTGTTTCTAACAGTTTAATATTGTGTGGTTCTTTATTTTATTTTATTTTCCATTTTATATTGTTTTTAATGGTGTTTTTTTAACATCATTCTTTTTAATAGTGTTTCATGTTGGATTCTAATTAGGCATGTCAAGCGGATCAAACTTGCCCCGCTAAATCCGCCATGCGCGGGTTAATTTTTTTGTTCGACCCGCCCCGCTAAACTCATTAACACAAATTTATCGACCTGCACTTGCCCCGCTTGAATTCGCGGGTACCCGCGGGTAACCCGCAAATATATAGATAATAATAATAAAAACTTAAAATTTCTCGACCCGCACCCGACCGGTGACGGGTTAAACGGGGCGGGACCCGCGGATAATGACTCAATTTGACAGCACCGATTTATGTATATTTTGGAATTTTTGTTTTATGTTTGGGATTTTTTTGGGATCTTTTGTTTTATGTGTGTGTGTTTGGATCCGCGGATAATAACTCAAATTGACAGCACCGATTTATGTATATTTTGAAATTTTTGTTTTATGTTTGGGATTTTTTTTGGATCTTTTGTTTTATGTGTGTGTTTGGATCCGCGGATAATGACTCAAATTGACATCACCGATTTATGTATATTTTGGAATTTTTGTTTTATGTTTCGGATTTTTTTGGGATCTTTTGTTTTATGCGTGTGTGTTTTTTTTTTGGTTTTAATGTTTGTTACTTAGGTGGAGGGTGATGTGGCATCATGAGAAGAGAGCAAAGTTAACTTTATATATATAGAAGATTAATACACTAAACAAATTTTCTCTTTCTAATTAATACATTAAAACAATAAAGTTAAAACTATATTTTTATTCAAAATTATGCATTGAAAACATAAAATGACACTTTTTGTAAAACAAAAATAAAACATTAAACGATACTTTTTGTGAAACGGAGGGAGTAGTATTTTTTTTAGATATTTGTTCGAAACTTTCTTTTATACTTTTTTATACGTTTTATTTTGGCGAAGATAGAAATAGAATCTTAAAAAAGAACAAAAAAAAGAAATTAAAAAGAAACAAAAGAGGTATTCATCGTAGTTGATATATCATGGTTTTTACCCTGTTTAGACCATGATATAAGTCCTTTTATAGAGTCTTTTATAGTATTTTGGAGTCTTTTAGAGTCTTTTGCAGGTTTTAGCACATTTGGAGTATTCTTGGAGATATTGGAGTTTCTGGAGCATTCTGGAGCGAAACTGAAGTCTGCTGGCTAAAGTACCCGAATTCACGTCAAGTATCGATCGATACCCCCCTGGTATCGATCGATACCCATCGAAGCAGATTTCAAAGTCGCGACTTAATGAAGTTTGAAGAATTGCAAAAAGTGCCCAGAAGTCTCTGATAATTACAAGAAGACCCCAA
>PKML01078018.1:141564-225986 GCA_002933935.1 Eutrema yunnanense | reverse complement strand
TTATATACTCTAAATTGAAAACCTATATTTAACTTGATTATATAGATTTTTATTTGAACATTATCTATATCTTTAATAATATAAAAAAATCTAAACCTTGATTATTTAGATTATAATTCCTAAAAATGATAACTATATAAAAAAAAAAGGCCATTTCGGTTCATGATTCAAACCAAAAGCTATTGAATGCTAACTCTACATTCAAATCAGCATTTGAATATTTACAAAACGTATATTTATTTTGTTGGTTTTTAGTTAATATAAATTTGTTTCAAAGTTCATATCATATTCATAAATTGTTTTGGTTTCAAATTTTATTTTTTTCATGGATATGAGAGCAAGAGTTGTGTTTATTACATTGCTTTTTGATTTGTAGATTAAATTAAAATTTTGTATTGATTAAAATAGTTAAGGAAGGAAAAATATTTTTACTTTTTTTTTACCTTTTGACTTTTTGTTTTTTTTTTTATAGAAAACATATATAACGAGACTGAAAATGAATATGATGAAAAAACTTATTCACTCTGATAGGAAGAAGTAAGGTACAATAATTGAAAAATCATTTAAAAGTTACCACAACCAATCTGCTACCAAACAAAAGTCCAATTTTTACATCTTCAGGATAAAAGTGACAAAAAACTAGGGTGTGATTATATAAAAATGAATGGTTTTTCAATCATGTTTAACTATGGTAAGGTCTAGTTTCTAATGAGCCTATACAAGCCACAAGGTGTGGCCTATTAGTAATAGTGAAGGCCAAAAGGTACATACACGGTTCAATGGACGCTCTGTGTTTGCTCAATTCAACATAAGAAGACTGATACATTACTTTATGTTCTTCAACTACATGCCGCTTGGCCGAGAGAAAAACATCATACACTTTTAAAAGGGGTATTAAGAGCAACACGAGATGTATGCTTTCAGTGTAAGTGACTTTATACCAAGAATCATTTATGATAAGTTGACAACCCTTTGTTACGGTTTCTAATTCTTCTTGTAACTGTTTAAAAAATGCCTTAACAAACTGTTTTTATCAAAGAATTACTTAAAGAAATTGTTTGGTTAATTGCTGACCTCTGAAATGTTTTGAAATCATCGGTTCCTAACATTTTTGTGAGCGTCTAAAAATGTTTCAGACCATCCTAATAAACCGTACGTCTCAAAGAATTACCAAAAAAAAAAACGTTTGTTTGGTTGACTGANGTTGACTGATGGTTTTCGAAGCCAAGACCGTAATCATAGGTAAGTGCGGGGAGTATTTTTGCAAAGGAACCCTGATAAACCAACAAAAACATGGGTGTAATTGAAACCAAAAACAAAAAAAAACATTGGTGTATTTAAGAACCCAAAAACAACATTTTACATTACATATATAATTAGGATCCATATTTCAAATATTGAACAAGAATATAATCTGTTTTTGCTACTTTTGAGCCGCCGATTGGTAATAATCGATCAAACGCAATAAAACAAATTTTAATGATCGATTATATTATATGTTTACTCTTGTAGGTCTTCCACTCCCATCACATGCCAACTTGTTCATCCCAGGCTGTCACTTAGCTAGCGAGCCTTGGACTTTTGTCCATTCGTTTTCTTCTTTTTACAACATACCATGACACAAACACATACATGTCTACGATCGACGTGTGTATGCATAAGTATAGTTAGTATATGGATCTATTATACATGCATGATATGCATCTACATTTTTGAATTTACCTTAGTGTCTACATTTTACAATAGACGAATTTAGTTATCTCTATAGGCTCTAATTTACAAGTACAACACATGTCGCATTTTCCTCAGAATTAAGTTTGAATTCCTCATATCTTTTCCTAAGTAGAAGATAATAATTTTTTTTCTAGTTAAGAAAAATACTAACTTTTTTGCCAAAACAAAAGCTTTTTCATTATTGAATCCAATCATCATTTTCTTTCTTTATTAATTAGACTACCAAGTACCACCAACCATTAATTAGTTGAGATTATTGTGAGTTGTGTGATCAAGTGGTATGTGTTAGTGTCGGTTTGTTACCCTAAGTATATATACATTCATAGTAAAAAACAAAAAAAAGATTGACATTTCGTTGTTAACTCTATACTATTTGTATATATGTTGAACTTAGAACTCATTACAAATTTAAGCATCTCATATTTGTACATATGCATATAAATAATACTCATATTTCTTAATTAAATTTCATTTATGTAGTTTTCGAATCGATGCAAATTGCGATCACACAAACTAATTATACATAAACGTCGATAACTATATTTAACAACCGATCATACATATATAAACGTCGATAATTATATTTAACAAAAAAATAAGGGATAAACATATAATTGCATAGAAAATCCGATTTTTGTCGGCAAATATTTTGTCAAAATGACTTATTAGCCAAACAATTCTCATTCCAACTAAGCCACAACTCATCACTAAACATTTCTCTCATCCATATAAATCCTTTTAACTCCCAACCTCATTTTCCCATTAAACTCAAACTTCAAACGCAAATGGCCACCATTCATCTAACTCTAGCTCCTCTTCTCCTCCTCCTCGCCGCCGTCTTCCTCTCCACAGAGGTAACCGCTCAACCCGCCGCTCCCGCTCCTGGCCCTGCCGGCCCCGTCAACATCACGGCGATCCTCGAAAAGGGTGGTCAATTTGTTACTTTCATCCGTCTTTTAAACACAACTCAAATTGGAAACCAAATCAACATCCAAGTCAACAGTTCATCAGAAGGCATGACTGTGTTCGCACCAACAGACAACGCTTTTCAAAACCTTAAACCCGGAACCCTAAACAAGCTAAGCACGGACGACCAAGTCAAACTCATTCTTTACCATGTTAGTCCCAAATTCTACACACTGGATGATCTTCTCTCCGTTAGCAACCCGGTCAGGACTCAAGCTACAGGGCGAGACGCTGGCGCGGTTTACGGACTTAACTTCACCGGTCAAGGAAACCAAGTCAACGTTTCGACGGGAGTCATTGAGACACGTGTCAGTAATGCATTAAGACAAGAACGTCCTCTTGCGGTTTACGTGGTGGACATGGTGTTGTTGCCGGAAGAGATGTTCGGAGAACACAAGATCTCACCGGTGGCTCCTGGTCCGAAATCAAAATCTCCTGGTGTCTCCGATGACTCAGACGACGACACCTCTAAGAAAGCGGCGGCTCCGTCAGAGAAGTCTAGCTCCGGGGAGATGAAAACTGGATTAGGGTTCGGTCTTGGACTTGTTCTGTTATGTTTGAAATTCATCGTTTGATTTGGTTTCTATATATATTTTTTTTATTGTGCGGGTTGTAATAAGAAATTTCTTTGTTGAATATGATGCATGAATTGATAATTGAAAAGAAGAGATTGTTATTTTAAATTGTGCGTATATGATGCAAGAAATTTAGCTGTAAATTTGGTCTAATAAATCCAAAGGCAAAATCGTGAACATTGTTTTTAGTATTTTTTTTTCCAACTTCCAATCGAATGAATTAGAAAAAATAAAAACAGAGTACAGCCATCAAAGCCAAAAACAGAGGAATCTTATACGTTATAAGAGATAGAAAACACAATGAATTGAATAAGATAAACAAACAATCTCAAGTTCGAGCTTAATCTCCCCTTTCTTAAAGTTGAATCATGGATTTTTTTGAAAAAATCCTATCGGTTGATTCGGTCAGCTCCGGTAAGAACGCACCGAGGTGCTACATAATGGACTTCTCCCGCGAGTTCAACGGTTCAATGGACACCATGAGCTTTGAACCACTACTCTTGTCAACAGGCCATAAGATCCATGAGACACCATATGGACCACCACACTGCTTGTCCCGAGTTTGAAATGCCTTCCGACTAATGTCAGGGGTAGCCAGATCACCTGTTACTGGACTACCAGGTAAACTGCCTGGGTTTTTTAGACCCAGACCCAGACTTCCACACAAGAATGTGTTTTTGTTTCAGAGGAGATTCGAACCCAGGTTACGCAGGAAGCAAACATCCTTAAGCATTCCTCTACCACCTGACCATAGACGTGTGGGCCGACTGTGGATTTGACATGCATTTTTACGAATTAAAGGTAAACTTACAAATAAATGTCATTTGGAAGGGTTTTTTTTTTTCTTCAGGAAACTCTTGAATCATTTAGACGTTAGAATATTTCATTTTCAACTTTACGTGTTAAACAAGCAAAGCATTCATTAATGGGCTTACTAGGCCCAATAAGCGTCTTTCGTAAGGGATAAGCATCACCGTCTTCCGGGCCCAATATAAAATATCCTTCTTTTAATTTGTTAAACCCTACGCTTCCCGGAAGTTTCAATCTCTGATCATTCCTTAAACCCTGACTTCGCCGGCGATCAAGACCTGAACTTAGGTGTGTTTCTCACTTTGTCTCTGTTTCGCCGATCAAGAGCTTTTCTTTTGTTAGCCCTTTATTTTTTATGTCCAGAGACATTAATTATTCTCGTCTAATTAATTGTATATTCTGTAATCTAGGGTTAGTACTGAGTTTATAAAATTCATAAAAACTCTCTCTTTTATATAATCTGAAAATAATCATCTCATCGTTTTAGCTTTGCAATCGATTAGCAATGCCTTCAGATTCATATCTTTTGTGTTTTAGGAAATGAATATCAAAAAAGTTCCTGGATCACCTGTGCTCTCTGCCTTGCTTAAGGTCAGTGTTATTGGTGGGATTGGAGTCTATGGCATTGCTAATAGCATCTACAATGTTGAAGGAGGACACCGTGCCATCGTGTTTAACCGGATAACCGGTATCAAAGAGAAGGTCTGTATCTCGCAATATTACCAGCTATGTGGACAAATTGCCATCAACTGCTAAATTGATTCTCTCTGTTTTCCAGGTTTATCCAGAGGGCACACATTTTATGATTCCGTGGTTTGAAAGGCCGATTATCTACAATGTTCGAGCACTGCCTTACGAAGTGAATAGCGACACTGGAAGTCATGACCTTCAAAAGGTTTGTGTGTGTGTGTGTAGTGCCATGTTTTGTTTTCGAATACGGTTGCTGAAGGTGAAGCAAATTATCTCTTTCTTAGTATCTTCTTCGTTTCCTATGGCTTTGATTCTGTTATAGTTTGGGTTCTGGTTTTTGTCTGAAACCACCTCTTAACGGAGATTGCAGAACCAAAGCATTTTCCAGAGTTGGTTAAGCTGCAAGTAGACAAACAAACAAAAAAAACCATTGTTCATGTGTGTGTCTTTCTGATATACTTGTTTGGTGTTATGCAGGTGACAATTGGGCTTAGGGTTCTTCATCGTCCCATGGGTGACCGCTTGCCGCATATTTACAGGACACTTGGTGAGAATTACAAAGACCGAGTTCTCCCTTCCGTCATCAATGAAACTCTGAAAGCAGTGGTGGCTCAGTACAATGCCAGCCAGCTCATTACACAGAGAGAAGTTAGTAGTAATTCCGATATTCCTACTCTAATGTTCTATTTTGTTTCTCTTTTTGGTCATTTCTTTTTCGTTTTCTTGGTTCTGACGATCTCTTCCAGGCTGTGAGCAGGGAGATACGTAAGATTCTGACAGAGCGAGCAGCTAGTTTCAACATTGCTCTAGATGATGTCTCCATCACAAATGTCACATTTGGCAGAGAATTCAGAGAAGCAATCGAGGCAAAACAAGTTGCAGCTCAGGACGCAGAACGGGCTAAGTTCATTGTCGAAAAGGCTGAGCAAGACAAGAAAAGTGCTGTTATCCGCGCTGAGGTGAGTATATTTTAGGGGAAGTTGTATGGGTTTTGTTTCTTCCCTTGAAAGCATTAGGTCTCTTGTTAAACGCCAACTTTGTAATTCACAGGGAGAAGCTAAGAGTGCTCAACTCATAGGCGAAGCTATTGCGAACAATGAAGCTTTCATCACTCTGAGGAAGATTGAAGCTGCAAGAGAGATTGCTCAGACCGTAGCTAGATCGGCCAACAAGGTTTACCTCAGCTCCAATGATCTTTTGCTTAATCTCCAAGCAATGAACTTGGAGCCTAGCCCTAACAAGTAAATAGAAAGAAAAGAAGAAAAAACAGTCGCTTTGAATAGGTTTTTCGTTTTGTCCAAACGAGGAATAGTTAAATTTTATTTTTCCTGTTTTGTGGATTGGTTTGATTAAAATTATTTGAAGTCTCATTATCAAATATGTTAATGTTTCTTCTATTGATTACAAAAAGAAAATATTCTCATTTACCTAGGCAATACAAAAAAAAAGTATAAAGCTAACATATATAAATCAAATCGTATCTAACCAAGAGTCAAACTCATCTAAAACTTTGGATTTTCCAACGGAGGACGAAGAAGAGGTCTGGTTCTGCTGTGGTTTGATCGATACTGAAGTACGTTCGAGCAAATCATCAAGCACGTCATCAAAACCCATCGTTTTAAGCTTTTGATCAGATGGGTTCACTGGTTTGTTGAATGGTTCTGCGCCACTATGAGAGTTGAGAAGAGAATCCAGCTCATTTTCAAAAGCTGAAGATTTCTGATTCTGATTGGATATACTTGAGGCATTAGCCACTGGGTTAGGCGCTCCACTAAAGGAGTTGAGGAGCAAATCTAGATCAGCTTCAATTGCTGATGATTTCTCTGACTCGTCTGTGAGTATTGGTCTGTCCTTGACTTGATCCAGAGACTCAGCCTCCACGGCCGATGATTCGCCTTGTGTGACGATTGGGTTGATCTTTCCACTGGGTTCTTGTTGAACCGGCTCATTTAACCTCGTTGTGATAGGATTAACGTCTTGTGAATGACACGGTTCTTCATCGCGGCTCACCTTTGATTGAGCTGTACACTGCACAATCCAAAATATCGAATATGTCAAACATAGAGCTTAATATTGTTTACGGCTAATGGTTTGGATCCAGTAAGTGTACCAGCTCGGGCGGCAAAAGATCAGCTTCAATGTAAAGTCTCTCATGCAAATCCACTTTCTCTAGCATTTTTTCCAGTTCATTTAAATTCAAGGAGAGGAACCCGGGCTTCGTGTAAGAAAAGTTGGCGACAATTAGCACGTTAAAGAAAAAAAATAGTACTAAACCTTCATCTTAGCTATAAGAAACAAGAGTATTATTACCTCGTGATTAGAAGCTGAGCCGTCTTCTTCCACAATGAAGTTGTCATCTTCCATCCATGAAAGTATACCTTCCCCTCTGGCCGAGATCATAGATCCAACCACACGACTAAATTCATCTGCAACATTTCAGAGATTTGAATCCAAAACAGAAACAAACAACATTGTCTTTTTGATTGAGACAGGTTCGAGCTCCATACCGTGCAAAAGATCATCTAACGATGATAGACAATCTGAATTGATTTCAATCTTTGATTGAGACTCAGCTTGAGCTTCAGATATCAAGTGCAGATAATCTGCTCCTTTGCTTTTCGGCACAATAACATCCGCGGGTTGACTTGTCGACAAATCTCCAGACAAAACAAGATCGAGTTCATCATCATACCGATCCCAATTCGACGGTAGTGCAGATACACGCCGAGATTGAACCGGACTCTTTGTTTTCAGAGCCCCGGTTTGGTTTCCTTGCAGCTTCTCAGGATTTTTGGAATTCTCTGGACCTTTCTGCTTATGAACCGAGTGAGGTTTCTTGCTGTGATGTTGAGTGTGAGCTCTCTTCGATTTCGCCAGAGCTTTTGTGTCCATTGCAGAAGAATCTTTATAACAAAAAAAACCAAAGCATTCTGAGAGATTGCAAATCAAGCGACTGAGCATAAAATTAGGGTTTCTACGCAACGATTCCATTTCCTAAACATCAGTTTCTAAGACGGTAGATTTCCAATCTGACAATTAGGTTTTATCAATCTGTTTGCTTTATTCCTCATAACTTTTAGATCGGAAAAACTTACCTTTGCAAACGAAAACCGCACTAAGGAAGATCGAAGAAGCTTGCTTGGTAGGAATCTGAAAAAGAGCCAAGAAGAAGAAGAAGAACAACAAGATTCGATGAATACGACAGCGTTTTATTACAGTCTAAATTGGGCCATAAAGCCCACTATCATACACTAAAATGACCTATTCAATATGTATGGCCTGAAAGCAGAATTTCTACTTGTCTTGACTCTTGAATACCTTTAACTAGTGCTGGGCATAATAACCGAACCAAAATTAATGGTTTGGTTTGGTTATGGTTACCTCACAATAACCAAATGGTTATTTTTTTGATATCCATTGGTTATGATAACCGAATGGTTATGATAACCGAATGGTTATTAACCGATAACTAATGGGTATTCATGGATATCAAAAAAAAAAAAAATATGTTTATTTTTCCTAATTAACCGAAATAACCGAAATATAACCGAAATTTAACAGAAATAACCGAAACATTTCGAAATGTAACCGAAATAACCGAAATACTTTAAAATTTAACCGAAATAACTGAAACTAACCGAAAATATTTAAAATTTAACCGAAAATAACCGAAACCATTCGGTTAACCGAAAATAACCGAAAGATTTCGGTTATCAAGCGGTTATTAATTTTGATAACCATACCGAACCGAACCGAAACCGAACAAAAAACTGTTACTAACCAAATGGATAGTAAAAGTCATAACCGAACGTAACCAAAAACCAAAATAACCGAACCGAACCGAATAACCATATGCCCATCTCAGGCTTTAACTATAGGGCAATTGTGATTTTAAGTTCTTGTTAAAATAGCTTAAAATCATTTTTAATGAAAAAAAAACTTAAACCCTAAATGAGAAATAAAGAATGTAAATATAATGTTCTAATTTTATTTTGAATTTTATTTTGTTGAAATTTCAAAATTATTATTCAACTAAAGACTATGGACATTTACAAAAGAATCTAAAGAATGGAACAAACAACTATTTGAATAAAACAGATTAACCAAAATTAAGGTAAACAAGCATTTTTTACATAATTATTTATCCTATTTTTAAAATTTTAAATTTGGCTTGTTAAAAACTCATTTTGTGATATTTTAGGATATTTCTCTTAACATTATATACATCATAATATGATCTATATACAATTATACATGTATGTCTGCATGCGTTTGTAAGGGGTCAGATCCTCATCAGTATCTAAATAGCTGCTAATCACTAAGTATGAGTGCATTATCATAATGAAATATATATATATAATGTTTTAGCTAAAAACACAAATATTAAGAAATTTAATTTTCTTTAAAAAGTATCATTTAATATATAAATTAAAAATAATTTAGCCAATTATTAAAAAAGGTAAAAGTTGGTCACGAAATCTCCAAAAAACAATAAAAATTACATAGAAATATGAGAATAATTTATATTTTGAAACAAAAAAAAACCCTCTAAAACATCTTATATTATAAAACAGAGAAAGAATATAAATTACTTAAATAATTTGTAGCCTGATATTAGCGTTATTGCTGGAAACACTTTCAACTTTCAAGTAACTATCACTAACATTTTATTTTATGCTTGGCAGATTAATTATGCTTTTGCGAGCCATAAATTATGGATCAAGGTGGATGCCAGAAAAGAAAAAACTATGGATTAAAGTGGACCAATGTTTGACGACCGTTTTGATAAGTCAGATATTTTATAACTTGTCTTTTCTATTTTTTATTCCATACAATTTAAACAGTGCTCTAAAACTCGCTAACTAGACGGCAAACGAGTGTTTAGAACCTAACTGTATACGCAAACGCTTAAACGGAGTTTAGACATACACTTTTTTTTTAGATATATAAATATATATAATATGTTTTATATAAAGTGAATCCGGAAACTTATATATGTTTTTTTTTTTTGAAATCCGAAAATAATCTCATAGCCATGGAGAGGCCCAGACTAATTCTCTTTTGGTCCAGGATCCTTTTCACGCAGTTACGGTATGGGTGACCAAAAAGAGTCGAACCCAGAACCAGATAGGGCACATGCATATCCATACACAACCACTTTTATGTTTAGAGATATAACTCTATTTCTCAATTAGTACTAATTAATGGGTAATTAACCCGCGCGATTCTCTATCAACTTTGTGGAAAAGGTCGGAGAGTGTGACTTTATCTTTTAGTTACTTTTATGACCCCCATTAAAGAGAATCTTAATTAAGTTCCCATTTCAAATTTTCACAGGAAGTTGCACGGAAGAGTTAGCTTGTCTAGAACCTCTACTGGTTAAAATATAAATACAATTATATTCAAGTATTCAAGTATATATAAGGAAATACAACTATTTAGCTGTGATTGTTTGTGTATCGCTTGATTAGGGGACCAAGAGTTATATTTGCAACAACAACAACAAAAAAACATGCGACTGCATGTGAGATTTATTATGGTTCTTGTTATAATGTTTTGACTAAAAACTTAAATGAACGTGGGTAAACTTATGTGTAACAAAAATTAATTAACATATTTAGTTAATTATACACATGATACACTACAAATTCTTGAAAACTAATTCACTGACCATTATAAATAAAATTACCTAACATATGTAGATCTATAATCGAAATGTCCAGGAAATTATGGTAGTCCAAAAAATAACCAGCTTATCCATTTAATGTATGAAAGTATGAAACCACATGTATAGTCAATTCATATAATCACCCTTAATCATTGGTCTACCTATACCATTTTTTAGCAAAATATATACATCGGATTTTTATCATAGCATACTGTCTATATATATATATAAAGTTGGTAATAGAAAAGGAAAACAAAATGTTTTGTCTTGTAATAATTGTCTATAGTGATTGACCTAATGTATTGGATTGGTCAAAAGGGGAGTAAAAACAAGAACACTTATCATTCACTAAGTGACATATGTATGCTTTAACTCTAATCGTATCTTCTTTATTTGATATATATCGCCAAATTTTAATGCCATGAATCTAATCCTTTGTCTTCTTTGAAATGTCGTTTATCGATCGCACCCTCTTCCATGTATATATACTTTATACTCATCAATATATATATATACTTGCGCATGTATAACATGTATACACAATATACATATATAGTTATACCAACCTTTAACTTTGTACTCCAATTTTGAACTCTAATTCTAGTCAAAATCTATAAAACAATTTCTCACTAGCATGAAACTTAATGACCGATATAGCCGTATACATTTAAATATGGTGTATATATTTACATATGGTGTATATGTCTGTATTTTGTATAGTGCTTTATTTTATTTAAATATATTATTAATGGCACTCTATTATTTTTATTTTATTATTTTATCTCCCAACGAACGAGGCAAAATCACAAAGGGATGTCTGCATTTTAACCTAATAATGCATATCCAAAAAAGTATATATTCTTCTACTTTCTTATGCACCAAGAGCATGTGGTATATCTGTATTGTACCCTTTAGATCCACATCTGTCTTACTTTGCAATTTTATGCTATTTTCACATATTGTTATTGAACAAACTATAAATATACAAACACAAGTTTAAATTTGACCACCNCCCCCCAAAAAAAAAGCAAACACAAGTTAATTTATTTTTGATGTAAAAATCTGAAAATTTGGTCAGACAAACTACCATATACTATATAATATATATAATTATTTAGTTCAAATTCGTTTTTTTCCAAGGATGTTAATCGATAGGGACATGATGTTCATCGATATATATAAAGATACATGTTTATATATTTTTTTACAAAATTATATCTAGGAATCTTTATTATATATGACAGCAAAGGGAGCAATACTCTATATTATAAAGTCTCGAAAATTGTAGGAGAATATTCTGGTGCCACCATAGTTCAAGAAGAAAAATCCAAAAAATAATAGTAAAGAAAGTTTCACCAGTCTTAACATTAAAAAGGACACTCTTAAAAACATCATTACATTATGATTAAAGTTTAAATTATACTCAAAAGAATTGTTAATTAAGTCAGCCCACAAGCAGTCGACTTCCAAACCTTACCTGCCTTTTGTCAGTTTTATGTCTCATGTACCTTTATTCTTTTTAATTAAACCATGCTAATTTCACGTCTTAGCTTAGGGCAAAAATATTTTATTTCGATTTAGTTAATTCTTATTTGTTTAATTTAAATAAAACTTCTATGCACCAGTTGAATTATCCTCCTAACGAGGTAAAGACCTCAAAATAGTTGATATATTTATACAATACATTTACTGATGTACTATATATATGTGTGCGTTTTTATCATGAAATGCATAATAAAATTGTATAGTATATTGACATGAAAAAAATATAAATTTATATGAAAGACAGTACAGCTATAGTTATTGAGCTGATTGATTTGCTTATTTATTTTATGAAAGATAAAAACAGTTTTAATTTGTAGATTGGCTAGGTTTTGTCAACAACTGCTTTCATATATAATGATTTTAAGTCAGAGATCTAGAGCTTATAAGTGAACAAAAAGAAAAAGAAGATACAAAACAGTTTTGGAATTGGTATAACTGTCAAAATGTAATAATAATGTAATGTAGAAGTTCATAAACTGATCAGTTTGATTTTTTTGCTAAACAAGTTCAGTTTGATGATATTCCAAATATAGTGATTTATAGTATAGTCGCATGAGATGGAAAAGAATTTCGCAAAGATAGATCAATCTCAAACCAATATACGTATTGTTATGTTTTGTAGAAGAAATAAAATATACTTTTGTTGATAAAAACAAATATATATATATATACTTTTTAAATCTCATATATATAATATATACGGACAGATATCCCTTTTTCCAAAGAAAAAAAACGCTCTGTTACTTAATATCACTTTTTTAAAGAAAAAGAGGGTGAAAAAAAAGATAATGGAGAAAAAATATTATAGAAAAAGTATGAAAAATTAAACTCTTATCTACCATTCAATAAAGTCACCAAAGTTTCTTCTCAAATTCACAAACAATATTCATAGACAAAATGTTTTTTTTTGTTAAAGGGCATAACAAAATGTGACGTAATAAATAAATGGTAAACGATTTATCTTCTCCTCATAAGTATTATATAGTAACAGATCCACACAAAATTTAGTCATCGTTCTATTTCTCCACCAAATTAAATTAAGTTTCTAAACCTATTTACACATAAAATAAAAGTTTAAAACCTATGTACACAAATATCGGTTTTATCGATTTATAATCTAAACCCAAAATCAAACAACCTAAACAGAAAATCAAACCAAACCGAATTAAACTCTCTCTTTTTCAGTTGCTTAATTGTCATTTTTCCCGAGAGAGGAGAATCAAAAAACAGAAGAAAATTAAAAGATTTTAAATTTTAAATTCCATAAGAACAAAAAGAGATGTCTCATGATCTTTGTTTTTCAATTAAAAATCACCTCTTTTAGTTTAGTACCGACATTTGATCGTCTTATAGCTCGTTTAGACACCGAATTTGAATATCCCTATGTAGTTCGTTATCTAACCGATCTACTTCTTTTTTGTAATTGCCGAGCTACAAGCTTTATACAAACGAAAGTCTTTGAGCTTCTTCTCTGACATTTACATTTATCCATTATTACATAACAAATATAACAAAAAACTCAGAAACAAGTCGATCTGATGAAATCAAAAATCCAGAATCAATCGCAAACCCGATGGAAGAAGAATCAAAAACGAAATCTTGTAACAGGATTCAACAACCATTGCTACTTTATTCGATTCACAAACCCATTCTCTGACTTAGGTTCCCAATCTCGAAGATCACCCCAGAGGAGTTACAAGTTTCTTCGCCGATCACCACTACGATTTCAAGACGATTGCTTGTTTTCAGACAAACTCCGGCTCGGAAATCGTCGATGACTCAGCCTCCATCGAACGAGCTCATCTCTCAAACGGCAGAGAATTTATCGACGGTCACGTTGTGGAGTCGTCCACGACGGCGGAGCTAGGTTTCACGGTGGTTGCACCAACGGAGGAGCTTTGTCTCTGGCGGTTAACAACATTGATCGTCCTTTGAGCTGCAATCATGGCGAGAGAGGCAAAAACAGTATAAAGGTGACAGTCTCGAAGAAGGAAACAAAAGCGGTGAAATCAACTTATTATTCGAAGAAGAAGATCGCCGAAACATTTGGACAAAGAACTTCAAATTATAACAGATTTGGAGATTTTTGGATTGTAATCGGTTTAATTTCAGTTTAGTATTCTGTTTAAGTGGTTAAGATTGGATTAGAAAACAGTAAACCGAAATAAATTGTGGTTGATGTATAATTTGGTTTTGAAGTATGATTATGTGTGTACACATGTTTCAAATTTTCATTTTGTGTGTAAATAGGTTTAGAATTTTAATTTGGTGGAGTAATAGAACGAGACTTAAGCTGTGTGTGAATATATATGTTATTATATGATACTTTTAAAGGGGAAATATATTGGTTATCCTAAATAAATATATATTCGAAATTAATGTAACAGATATATGTTCCGAAGAGTTTGATTTCAGCTAGCTTCATCGTAAACATAAAATTTCAACAATTCATAAAGAAAAATTTGATGTCAAGGTCGAACGGACTCTCAAGTCTGAATGCATTTTCTAATTTTATCTTAGGTCTTTTTTGTCGTACGTTGTTGGATTATACCTAAAGAGCACGTGCATGGGTACACGTGCATTGCAGGCTTTGTTCGACAAACAAGAGATGTAACCATCACCGTTGGATCTGTTTTACTTCTTTCACCTATGTTATTGAAAAATTCTGATTTATATAATAAATAAATATTATTGACCAAATATGGTTTCGGTATTAAATATGACTCTCAAACTTGACAAATATTACATGAGCAAAATTCTTGAATAGTATCCACTCCCAAGTTACTTTTCTCTCTTTTATAATCCGAAAAGTCTGTTCAGATTTAACATTTTTTTTTATAATCTGGGGATGATCGAGATTTTTACTATTTGACTAATCATTCCACGGTGAGTGTAGCTGTCAAGTAGTCTAAAACATGACATCATTTCAACTGGTCAAATAAGAGTGGTTAAATAATTTCACGTTTGTAGAAAATCGATCCCTGACCTAGATCAACATGACAACTCTTCTACAAATGGGAACCACTAGCCCACTACTACTTAGTTAAAGATTTAACATGTGAGTTCTAATACTATAACCTTAAAACCAACAAAAAAAGATATTTAATGGGATTGATCTAGTTAAAAGTGTTTTTCCACTAGAAAGAGTTACAATTTCTTTAATATTAACTAATTAATAAACTTGAAAAATATGTCAACCATAATTTTTTTTTAAAAAAATGGTTAAGTTATTTTTATTTTTGGTCAAGAAAGTTAAGTTAATTATAACCTTTAAAGTAATATTTAACTAAAAGCCTTTAAATTAACATATCTATTATTTTTAGTTCTTTTAACATGAACACATGAAAATTAACATGTGTTTATAACTCATAAATCATAAGTTTTAATGATTTTATTTTATTGTAACTATATACATATATATATATATATATTAGTTTGTAAATATAGTTCATTTTAGATCAAATTTACGATTACAGAAAAGCATATAGTAAGAAAATAAATTTACACTAAGTTAGCAAGAGCATGTAGGAGCAAAAAGTAAGTAATTATAGGACCCAAAAACAGACAAAAATGGAGAAGAGAAAGGGCAACACAAATAACAGGATAATCATTCCAAATAGAAAAGGCAACTTTCTATGTGTCATAACGCACTTCCACAGAAAAATTCAAATATTTAAATTATTTTAAATTATATGTATCCATCATGCAACATCAAATATGTAATTTTATATTTAATTAGAAAAAATCGATTTGTAGCTTTCCAAATTCGAGAGGAGCTGTTAACAAAATATTTTGTTAAGTAAACAAACAACAAAAATATTTTTTTTTTAAGTTTCAACAAAAAAATGCTTTTACAAAAAAATGGAGAAGATTTTACTTAACAAACAACAAAAATATATTTTATTCACAACTCATTATTTTGTTATTTCAATTAATAAGTGAAATTGAAATAACAAAATAATGACTTGTGAATAACAGTATAATGAAAAAGAAAAACCAAACAAAGATTTTTGTTTAATATTGTTAAATAATTGATAGTGAAACTTGCAAAGACAGATGGAGCCTACTTATAATATATTCGAGGCATGCTATTATTTTTTTATATTTGCATCTTTATATTTTTAAATTTTCATTTGCAAATTTGCTCTGATGCTATCACATTCAGCTTATGATTTTCTACCGCCATCCACTTCTGCCCTCTTAAAATAATATTCTAACCCGCGCACAGGATAAAAAAATGTATAAACTAAATTTTGAAATATATAAAAGATAAAATATAATTTAAGTATTATTGATTCAAAAATGTTGAATTTATAATTCTTAAGTTTTTAGTGAGAGGATAATATTTTTTTGATTTGTTGTGTAATATGTGTTTTGATATTTATACCATATTTCTAATCCGTGTTATGCGAAATCAAGATTCTAATTCGCGATGTATTCATGGCAATAATTTTTATATATTATTTTTGTGAAATTTATATTGAGTAAACACTAACGAAAATGGTTTGACTTCAATTTTAATGAAAAATTTCATGATTATGTGATTTATGTAACCTTAAATAATAGTAAAGTTTGCCATCTGGCAAAAAAAATAAATTGTTATAAAAGTTATATGATGTTATCATATGGTACATATATTAGTAGAATAGGAGTATTGGTTAGTTAAGTATATATCGATGTAATCTTAATTGTAAACTTTGTTATTATGTGAATTTATATTACCACACAATTAATTATTTTATTGATTTATTAAAATCAAATTATATATTTATGAGTGTTAAAATGGGCTAACCCGTTCTTTTAATCTGCCTCGAATCAGCATGGTATCTTGTAGTCCTGGGCATAATAACCGAACCGAATGAAACCGAACCGAACCGAACCGAAATTAATGGTTTGGTTAGGTTATGGTTACTTCACAATAACCGAATGGTTTTTATTTTTGATATCCATTGGTTATGATAACCGAATGGTTATTAACCGATAACCAATGGGTATCCATGGATATCAAAAAAAAAAAAATTTTGTTTATTTTCCCTAATTAACCGAAATATAACCAAAATAACCGAACTGAAATAACCGAAATTTAACCGAAATAACCGAAACATTTCGAAATGTAACCGAAATAACCGAAATATTTTGAAATTTAACCGAAATTTAACCGAAACTAACCAAAAATATTTGAAATTTAATCGAAAATAACCGAAACCATTCGGTTAACCGAAAATAACCGAAAAAATTTGGTTACCAAACGGTTATTAATTTTGATAATCATACCGAACCGAATGGTAACCGAACCGAAACCGAACCGAAAACTGTTACTAACCGAATGGATAGTAAAAGACATAACCGAACGTAACCGAAAACCGAAATAACCGAACCGAACCGAATAACCATATGCCCATCCCCAGTATCTTGCATGTTTTGACAAACTAATTTTGAATATTTGTAAAAACATAACCCTAACCCACCCACTATATTAACGTATAATATAAATATTTACTAATTTTGAATACTTAAAATTTTATCAAGTTGAAATAATTTTTAATAATAAGATTTATATCATTTGGTCTAATTTTTTTTTTGACGTCAATCATTTGGTCTAATTATGGTTCAATTAAATAAATAGATTAAACCAAACATAAATTTTTAAATTTGGACGTCACTTAAATTTCACATTCGTATTAAAATCCATTCTCGTAGGTACCAAGGCAACCACGTACAAACATAAAATATACATTTAAATAAAATATATGTTTATATATTTAATCAATTAAATAGAGATTAGATGTTATTTATAAATATTATAATTAATTAGAATATTCATATCTAACAATAAAGATATTATATAGATTATCTAAAAAAGAAATCTGTTTGGCAAAATATATAGTTATCCACATAAATTATAATTTTATATGTATTTATTCTTGTATGGACACAAAAAATGTCTATGTTTTAATTATATAGATAAATTGGTAAAAAAAAAAAGATAATGACAATTAACCTTTTATTTTAATCAAAATGGCTGCAACAGTTAAACAGATCAAGGTGCTCATTGTTGGATCAATTTTTTGGTCCTACACTCATATATATACCCACACAACCCAATATATCTTTGTCTTTGTTATTTTTCTTCTCATTCATAGTTTACTTGCAGATGTCTTAGTATTTCTAATCTTTCTCTTATATTACCCTTTTGTCTCCTTCTCCTTCTCCTTCTCTCTCTCTCTCTCTCTCTCTCTCTCTCTCTCTCTCTTTCTCTCTCTCTCTCTCTCTATAACTATAACTATAAACAAAAACCTACTTTTAATTTCTCTTACAAGAGAAGTCAAGAACCAAGAAGAAGGCATGACAGGTGAAGTTCTTCAGACAGTCTCTAGCGGATCAGGATTTGCTCAGAGTTCATCAACTCGGGATCATGATGAATCTCTCATCAACCCTCATCTTGTTAAGAAGAAGAGAAATCTCCCTGGAAATCCTGGTAATTATTTCTTTTAAATCCAAGCTTGATCATCACCTATAAAGAAAACCCTAGATTAATCTTTTTCAACTTTTCCTTCCGATTAATAATTTTCTTGGGTTGTTTTGCTCTGGATCTTGACCTATATCAAAACTATTGTTTGGCTGCATGAGTTATAGATATGATCATGATGTATATTTGGATGCTTAATTAATGTTTAGAAGATGAGGCTTTAAAATTTGCTGTGATCTATAGAGTTCTTTTCTTAGAAATTGTATTGGTTTCCATGAGAATATATATATATATATATACCCTTTATTATTTTCTTATTATTATTATTACCCCACAAAGAAAAGCAAAAAAAAGAATATTACAAATTTGACTAAAATACATGATCCAATCCAAAACATATATTCGGTGTTTCCGATTTGACCTAATGAAACCAAAAATATTAATGATCTACATAGATCCGGAAGCTGAAGTCATAGCTTTATCTCCCAAGACCTTGATGGCTACGAATCGGTTCCTATGTGAGGTCTGTGGCAAAGGTTTCCAAAGAGACCAAAACTTACAGCTTCATCGCCGAGGACACAATCTTCCATGGAAGCTAAAGCAGAGGACAAGCAAAGAAGTGAGGAAACGTGTCTACGTTTGTCCGGAGAAGACTTGTGTCCACCATCACTCCTCTAGAGCTCTGGGCGATCTCACCGGAATCAAAAAGCATTTCTGCAGGAAACACGGTGAGAAGAAGTGGAAGTGCGAGAAATGTGCCAAGAGATACGCTGTTAATTCTGATTTTAAAGCTCATTCCAAGACTTGTGGTACTAGAGAGTACCGTTGCGACTGTGGCACCATTTTCTCCAGGTATGTATATATGTTGTCGTTTGGTATTGATCATGTTCGAAAGCTATTCTACAGTAGCTTTTTATAGTGTCTACATCTTCTTTTTTGTTTGTCAATATATATAGTTTGAATAAGTATGTTTTGTCATTTTCTATGTGTTTGGTTTGTCTTCTTGAAGTAGGGTAAAGTTTCTTGCTTGGGAAATGTTTTTGTTAGTGTGATCATTGTGACAAAAAGGGTGCAAATTTATACTAACCATGATGAACATATAACAAAAGCTAGATATAATAATATATACATATATATGTGTGTATGGTTCAAAATGGTACTATTTTTTTACTTAATATGCGTAAACTACAAGAAAATAGTCTAGTCTATTCCGGACAGTCCAAACCGTCGGAAATCCCTCCGTTTTATACTTATTATTTTTTTCTTGTTTCCGTTAATTGCATTTGGGCATTTCATCAATTAAAACTTTGATATATATATTGTTGATTAATAAGACGTTAATGGTGGTTTTTTGGCTAAAACAGGCGAGACAGTTTCATCACTCATAGAGCTTTTTGCGATGCCTTAGCGGAAGAAACCGCTAAAATAAACGCATCGTCTCATCTCAACGGTTTAGCCGCCGCTGGAGCCGCAGGAATTAATCTCAACTATCAATATCTCATGGGAACACTCAACGCACCGCTTCAACCATTTGTACCGCAACCGCCAACGAATCAAAACAACCATCATCATTTTCTGCCGCCGCCACCTCCGTCTTCCTCTTCGTCCCTCTCCCTATGGATGGGACAAGACCTCGCGCCGCCTCAAACGCAACCGCAAGACTACGACTGGATTTTCGGAAACGCTAAGCCGGCATCTGCGTGCATTGATAACAATCACGATGAGCTCATTACACAAACCGCAAACTCCAGCTCGACCACTACTACTACTCTCTCCGTCCCTTCTTTGTTCAGCAGCGACCAAACACAAAACGCAAACGCAATTGCAAACGCAAATATGTCTGCTACAGCGTTACTACAGAAAGCGGCTGAACTTGGCGCCAATTCGACTACGGCGGCGACCACCGACCAGTCGACGTTTCTCCAGAGTTTCCCTCTAAAATCCTCCGATCAAACCACAACTTATGATTCAGGAGAAAAATTCTTCGCTTTGTTCGGATCTAACGACAACATTGGCGTAATGAGTCATAGTCACGATCAGGAGATTGAGAACGCTAGAAATGATTTTACGGTTGCGTCGGCGATGGATGAATTACAGAATTACCCCTGGAAACGTAGAAGAGTTGATGGAGGAGGCGAGGGAGGTGGAGGAGGGCAAACTCGGGATTTTCTTGGGGTCGGTGTGCAAACGTTGTGCCATCCATCGTCTATCAATGGATGGATTTGAAACGATTTAAAAGTTTCGGGGGTAATGGATAAATAACGAAAAAGGACAAGGAATCTTTTGTAATTTCCACCATTTTCTAAGAACACATATATATGGTAATGGAAATGTTTTCTTTTAATTTATTAAAATGTGATTACATATGTGATATTATCATCAATATATATAGATCATGTACGTAAGTATTTCAGTTTCAAAAAAAAAAAAAACACGTAACGTTTTCATCGTCTGTTTCCAAGAAATGATTTTAGGACATGAAACAAGACATTCATAATCTTTTGAATTTTGATTGTATATTATTACAACAAATATATGACGATTGGTGTTAAATTATTTTCAAAAATATAATAATATATTTATATGAAAACAACATAAACGGTCTATATAGAGATGTAACTTACTTTGCTATCCTTTTTTTTAATTAGATACTAGTGATCGGGCCCGCGCCTGGCGCGGGCTAATATGCTTGATTAACTTATTATTTCAAATAATTGTTTTTATGTATATTCATCATGTGTTTTATACATGATATTTTTTTTTTGATTTTCAATTTTTTCTTTATAAATATATATCTATCTTAAAAAGAGTAATCTTTCTCCCTAATTTGTTTTATGTATTAATCATATTTTTATTACATATTAATGTTTTGGTAATTTGTTGTATGTATTTTTGATATATTTTAAAAGCTTTACGTTCGCGTGTTGATTCCTTATTATCCGATGCTATATTTTGTTTTAAGAGTTTTTTTTTTGAAATCTAAGTTGTATATATAGTTTTGATTTTTTTTCTTTGCTGATGCGGTTAGGTTTGCAAAATTAGTTAATGTTAAAAGACTTGACGGAAATAAGTTTCGATGTGGTAAAAAGAGATATGATGTTGTTCCTAATCAGAACAACTTTGTCTTATGCTAAAAAGGAAAGAGCAAAAACGTGTAATAATATGACCAGAGAATGATTCATTATCACAAAGAAATTCTATGTATACTTACTATATAATAAATTATATATTAAGAGAAATTTTAGCCATTTTTTCCCAATTATTTACCAAAATTATGGGATATCCCAATATATAGAAAAATTATGATTAATTTGCTTTGACAGCCCAAAACTATAACTAATTAAAATTACATTTCCAATTATTTATACGTCGGTTGCTTTGAAGCTAGTATTTCCAAATCATAGAATGAATTAATTTTCTATGTTTATGATTATGATAATAGAAAGTATATAATTTTGTCAATATCGTAAGATTTGTTTAACATTAATTTAATGAATTACTGTCAATATATTAGGATTTTTCTATTTTAATGGAACTTAAACATTATCGTTAAGTCTTTCCTATTTTATATCCAATTGAATTTGTGTATATCAAAAGAAAGAGGAAGTAGAATTTATTAGTAGTTTTCCATTTAAAAGAGACCCAAAAAAATAAATTTAACATTATCGTTAATCATATATATGATATATACTTAAATTTCCTTTAATTATTATCGTATAATTTTGAAATTTAGAATATTTGTGTATATCAAAAGAGACCAAAAAAATAAATTTTACATTATCGTTAATCATATATATGATATATACTTAAATTTCCTTTTATTATTATCGTATAATTTTTAAATTTAGAATATTTGTGTATATCAAAAGAAAGAGGAATTAGAATTTATTAGTAATTTTCCATTTAAAAGAGACCAAAAAAATCCCTAACGTTTACGGTTTAGTATACTATAAACCGTCATTAACCTTGGCGGTTTTGTATATAGATAACCATAAAATTGAAAATTGGTCAAAAATTGGTATAATTTAAGTGATTCGTACACATCATCAAAGCTAGACGAATAAGAATACAACACATAAGCCATCGATTTTAAAAAAGGGTATAAACGTCATTCTGCAGCCGAAACTCGCTGTGAGCGCGACACCTAAGCAAATCACTACACAAATAAGTATATAGATTTCTACTTTAATAGTTTAATCTTTTTTAATCATGTGATCCGATCCGGACCCAAAACCTCCAAATTCAAACACCAAAAAACCACTAGACGATGAGCCTTTCGGCAATAATACTAGTTTCGCCAAAACCGGTTATGTCAACCGAACCAAAATCAAGGGGTTCCTCTAGCTTCGCTAACTTTTTTTATTTTTTTTATTAATCACATGTCCTAACGAATCTAGACTAATATCTTGATGAATATGAGGTCGGCCAGTTACATCCCATGTGGCCAAACAATTGTATTGGTAATTCCGCTCCCGCGAAAAGTTAATATTTGGCATGGACCAACATGACGATTCTTCCAACGAGAGGAAACAACCCCACTATCACCTCTTAGTTAGCTTCGTTAACTTTTAACTCATATTGTTAATATTTTAAAAGTTTTGGCATTGTAAATCCCCCCTCCCCCCTTATAGTTTAATTTTTTTTTAATTCCACTCATGTTATTTTTTGCATCATGTCAATGATATTAGACTTCATTTTTCATTTTTAATTGTTGCTCTTATTCTTCTGCACAATCCAGGTTTATTCTTTATTACCTTCTTTTTTTTGGTATCGAATGCATGGTCTATGATTGATTTTTTTTTTAAAAAGAAACATGATGTAAATGCTTAGAATTATAAAGTCTTAATATCGTTATTTGGAAAGAAAAAACAAGTTTTAATATCGTCCAGTAGTAGTAGTGGGGTGGTCCCTTCTCGTTGGAAGAATCGACATTGCTGGTTCAGGCAAGGGATCGACTCTTCGCGGAAACGAAATTACCGACACAATTACTTAGCCATGTGGGGTGTAACTGGGCAACCTCACGCCTCTCTAGAGATTAATCTGGACCCGTTAAAAGCCTGAGATTACTTCTGAATCCGCAAAGAATCAACAACAAAAAATATCTCGTCATTTAACCCAAAAAGAAAACAAAGTTATTATCATCGGTGGAAGAGTGATTCACATATACATTGGGTCAAGGAATAAATGAATTTAAGGAAATAATTTGGGGTTGTAAGCATATTCGGTGCAGAAGATAAAGTGAAGATCCATGCATATTCTCCATTAAAGAGTAGAAAGGTCTTAATTTTTCTTCTTGTCTGCAAGGATATACAAAACTAAAAAAGCATAGATAGAGTGGAGAAGTGGTGGGGACAATGAAAGGTGGAGACTTTTGGAGCTCAATTATTTAAATCCTAACCCTAACTCAAAGGCAAAAAAAATATGCTTTATAGTGGAGGTACAGAATAGAAAAAAAGAGAAAAAGCTTGATATTCCTAACTTAAGCTTTTTCCACCTTTTATCTTATCTCCCTTTTGCTCTCAAGAAACTAAGATTCAATCATGTATATATGCATGCAATATACTTCTATAAAGAAATAAACTTTGAGTTTTCTGCAAAATTGATCTACAATATGGAACTTGCTCGATAACATCATATAAATATAACAAAAAACATAGAAACATGAATGTCTATATATATATATTAACAAGATGTTATACTATTTTCTGTTGTATCCTGTATATATGTATGCATTATTTCGGAGAAAGGTGTAAGATATGCATGACATAATTTGGAAAAAGAAAACAATGAACACTTCTGATTGTTGAAAAACAAACAAAACATCTCTGATTTGACCCAATAATAGAAACATGTAGGCCAGATAAATTCGTTGTCCATTTTTCTTTGCCGTCAAATTTTCATTTTCCATTCAAGACAAAGTATTAGCACCACCCACCAAACTTTAGCTTTTGCTAGTGACATCCTTTTTTATCCTACGAATTATGTTTGAGTAGAATGATCTCTATATCATTTTATGTGATCTGTGTACGGGTGTTAAAATGGGTTGAAATTTATGGATTAACCCAATCCAATCCAATTCATTAGTTTTAATGGATCAAATGAGTTAATGGATTAAATGAATTGATAGATTAAATGGGTTGGTTTGAAATGGGTTAACGGAATCCAATGATTAACCATTAATCCATTATTTTTTTGACAAAATAACTTAATCAAACCAAAATCAAATATATAAACAAAAATTAACTAGTCTAAACCAAAATCAATTATATAAACCAAATCTAACCAAATTTTTTTCTCAACACAAATAATTATTTTACATTAATCGTTTTATTTTGTTATATTTTTAATGCATCATTGATTTCCGCTCAAAAAACTAATTCCCTGATTTCCCGCCAAAACGCAATTATGCGATTTTTCGTCAAAATATCGTTCCACGATTTCCCGCCTAAAACGCATTCTCGTGACATTATGTTAAAAACGTAATTTCATGATTTTTCACCAATAACGTAATTATGTGATTTTCCGCCAAAATGTGATTCTCTAATTTCTCCCCAAAAACACAATTCCGTAATTTTCCGCCAAAACGCAATTCAACGATTTTCCCGCAAATACACAAATTCGTAATATTTCGCATAAAACATGATTTCGTGATTTTCCGCCAAAACCGCAACTCCACAATTTTTTCCACCAAAAATGCAAATGTATGATTTAAACTAGCCAAGTATTATTATTTAACTATATAATTCAGATGAATATTATTACTACAAAATTATTTATTTTATGATTTAAATGATTAATGAGTTAAATGGTTAATGGGTTAACTCACACTACTGGCTTGGTAATCCACTAAGGAACTCCAAGCCCATAATAAAGCCCATTAGTGAATAAAATAAAGCCCTAAAGGAAAAGAGAGAGAAGGAGAAGAAGAAAAATGAAATTCACAGACTCTCCGGTGATCGATCTGACGGTAAACGGCACGCGGCTCTCAATCCAGCAAGACAATGGGTCGATGCACGTCGGAACTTCCGTGTGGCCTTGCTCTCTGATTCTGGCCAAGTTCGCCGAGCGCTGGTCCACGGTGGACTCATCATCATCATCATCGTCTCCAAATCCATACGCCGAGCTCCTTGACTTCCGTCGCCGTCGCGCCGTCGAGCTAGGCACCGGATGCGGAGTCGCCGGTATGGCTTTTCACCTATTAGGTCTAACGGAGATCGTGCTCACCGACATCTCTCCGGTGATGCCGGCGCTCAAACACAACCTGAAACGGAACAAGGCGGCGCTTGGAAAAGCCCTAAAAACCTCGATCGTTTACTGGAACAATCGGGATCAGATCTCGGCGCTGAAGCCGCCGTTCGACCTGGTAATCGCGGCGGATGTTGTGTACATAGAGGAATCGGTAGGGCAGCTAGTGACGGCGATGGAGTCGCTGGTGGCGGAAGACGGGGCGGTGCTGCTTGGTTACCAGATTAGGTCGCCGGAAGCGGATAAACTCTTCTGGGAGCTATGCGACGTCGTTTTTAAGATGGAAAAAGTTCCTCATGAGCATCTACATCCTGAATACGCATACGAGGAAACTGATGTTTACATCTTCAGGAAGAAGGCCAAGACTGAATCAGAATGAAGCCAATTTCGTTTCTTCAAAAAATCTTAATATATAGTTTAATGTTTTTTTGTCTTTCAATTATATGTAACTCTTCTTCTTTAATTTTCACTTTGCCATCGATTTCGAATTTGCTCAAATATTTATACAGTTTCTTAGATATTTTATTGGCTGTTTCACAGAAAAAAATATGGTTTTTACTTTTTATTTTGGTAGCAATTTCTCCATTACCGAACAGTCCAAAACCCTCAAAACCAAAACCAAAACCAAATTGGCTGTGGAGAGCCAACTGTAATCCGTATTTCAAATTCGGAGAAGTATCCCAAATGGAACTCAGGTTTGTGTCTTTTTTTAGTTTTTAACACTCAAAACGACGTCATTTGTTAATTACTAAAACGTTGCGTTCTGTCTCCCGGTAGTGATTTAAGGAGAATAGCGTCCCGGAGGGCCTGGGCACTAATACCCATTACCCGTCTTCGATATGTTATCCGACTCGTACCCGTCTTTAACAAAATGGTACTCGTGATCTAAGGGTCGGGTAAAGGGTATCATAATTTTATTATCCGTGGGTAAGGGTCAGAGCCGACCTTTGATAGAAGCTGACTAAGCATGTGCTTGGGGTTTTTGCTATCTTTAATAATCTTAGGGGCCTTTGTTGTAAAGATTCAGTAGCTCTTTGCTGGTATTAAGTTGAATAGAACAATAAAGTGTGCAAGGTTCGTTCGATCCTCACATGAAAAATATTTTGTTTGATAAATCAATGTTTAGTGGCCACATATTTTGTTTTTGCTTGGAGCTTTAAAGTTTTCAGGGCCGGCTCTGGTAAGGGTCAGGTATCAGATATCATTTTTTTTAATATCCGTCTCGTTATCCGACCCGTTACCCAACCCGTTACGCAACCCGTAAATACCCGCTTTAATTATATTTTATAATATTACCAATAACATTATTATTATATATATAATNTAGATTTATTTTTATTTTTTCCTGTTTGGACACAAAATAACACTCTGTTTTAATAGATTAGATGTTATGCTCAATTAACAATAAAATATCTAATTATATTGTTTAATGAACGTTAAAATCCAAATCCAAACCCAACCTAACCTATCCCAATATGAAATCATTATGCGGATAAGGACAATGATCTATACATATGCGGGTAAAGGTAAAGGATCATGTATTTAGCGGATCAGCTATTTTTTCTAGGGTATTCATTTTTTCGGGTACCTGTTATTTACGGGTCTAGTAAGGATATTGATGAGAGTAAGAACACAAAAGTGTTTAGGAAGAATTATTATTAGACTCTCATAAGAATAATGTTACAAGATGGATAAACTTATATAGAGATAAAAGCAACTTAATTTCATAAACTAATATAGAAATATCATATTTAATATAAAGCTAAATTTCCTAATCTAAGATATTGGTAAATATCCATATTATTCATGTTCTCCATAATTTCGATATGGTCGATCTCATCGATCTTCTAATAGATAATTTATTTTTTTATTCGTAAAAGTCGGGTCGGATAAAGAGTACTCCAAAATTCAAAGATACATGATCCACGTCCAGTCCTAGCGTCCAGGGTTTAAAATGCACTAAATTTTTTAAAAAAACTTGGGTTTTGATTTGCACCTCTTTTTTTGTTGGGTTTTTTTTTACGTGAAAAAAAAAAGATTCCCTGAGTTTTTGTTTTGCAATTTTCCCCTCTTTGTTTTATATAGGGTCACAATACTAAACGGCCTTAATTTGGACCCAAAATTAAAAAAACGGGCTTATATATGGGCTCATTATGTAAGATGACGGGCTTTATTATAACAGAAATTCGATGAGCCGTTTGGATTTATTACATTAAAAATGGCAAAGTCGTGTCTCTAAGATACAAACACAAGCGACAAAATATATGTCCGAAATATATATATTTTTTAAAAAAAATTTGATATTCAACGAGAGAGAAACAATTCAAAGAGAGAGAAACCCAAATCCTGAAATCAAACTCCCTCGATTTTCCCGAAAACCCACCAAAGAAAAAAAAAAGAAAAAAGAATCTGACAATTCACAAAAACTTTTAATTAATTTTTTGTTTCATTCTCTCAATCAATTCGCAAATTCAACACTATCGATTATCTTTTTTTATTTTTTTCTCCCTGAAAAACAAAAACAAAAACAAAAACAAAAAAGCAAAAAAGAAAGTTTTTGTGTGTGATTGATTATGATGGAAACGAATAGTCAGACAAGCACAGTTAATAATGTTGTTCGTTCGATTGCTGTTCTTCTTCGTGATTTCTTCTTCTTTTTATTTCTTTTTAATATTATAATTTTTTTGCTTCCCGTTTGTTAATAATGTTTTTGATTTTATTTGCGAGAAATTCCCAATCACATTCGTCGTAGAGAGAGAGAGAAAGTTTTTCTTTTTGGGTTTTTTTTTTTTGGTGGATTTTTATTCTTCTTTACTTCTTCTTCTCTTCTTTTTCGTCAAACCAAAAATCCAACGGTGTTCGTGATGCTGTATCTCTTCTTCGGAGAAGAAAACCCACTTCTTTAATTTCTCTCTTCCCCCACGGATTTTCCTCCTCTTCTCAAGCTTTTTGATCTATCTTGAAGTGTATTAACAAAGTAAGTTTTTTTTTTTTTTGTTCAATTCATGAGTGTTTTGTGATTCTAGGGTTTCGATTTTTTTTTTTATAATAAATTTGGGGATTTTGCAGCTGTGTAGAGAAAATGGAAGGTGGGTCTGAAGAAGCAGAGAAGAACAAAACACCTGAAGGTGCTGAAAGTAAGTCTAAACGGAAAATGAAAACAGCTGCTCAACTTCAAGTTCTTGAAAACACCTACGCAGGTTTGTTTTGTGTGTTTTTTTTTAACTCCATTGTTCTTAATCACTGAGTTTTTTTGTGTGTTTTAACGTTTGCTTGATTTTCAGCTGAGCCTTATCCTTCGGAAGCCATAAGAGCGGATCTCTCAGTCAAACTTAATCTCTCCGACAGGCAGTTACAGATGTGGTTTTGTCACCGCCGGCTTAAAGACCGGAAATCTACAACTCCGAGCAAACGCCAGCGTAAAGAGCCGGCGGTGGAATCCTCGAAACCAGCCGTCAATGCCGCTGATTTGTTGGCGGGAAATGAGCATAACTCGTTTGGTCATGAGCTTGATTCTAGAAGAACCGCGCGAGGCGGTGGTGTGACGGTGGTTAGGCGGTTTAGTGAGCCGTCTTCTGCCGAGGTTAGAGCCATTGGTTATGTGGAAGCTCAATTGGGAGAGCGTTTGAGAGATAACGGACCGATTCTTGGGATGGAGTTTGATCCTTTACCTCCTGGTGCATTTGGGATGCCTATAGGTATACTACATTCTGCTGCTTAGAAATGTTGTTGAGTTAGCTATTCGCTATTCGCTAAACCAAAACGAATATGATTTCTTAAATCTTTTTTGGTGTGGAGCAGAGATGCCAAGCCATCGGAAGGCCACTAGGCAAGCTTTTGAGACCAACATATATGTCCGGTCCGATGTCAAGCCCGTTAAAGTTAGTTTTCATTTGTTTTGTCTCATCATTTGTGCTGCTTAAGTCGATTTGTTTGTTCTCAACAAATCTGTTATTTGCCATTTTAGGATTCTGTGAGGACCATTCGTGAATACCAGTTCCTTCCTGAGCAACCATCTTCAAGGACTGATCATTCAGAAAGAGCTTCTCCGTCGCACCATTTTGGAGTTCCACTTGATGGTTCGGTTCTGAGGGCTTCATCAGTGTCTGCCGGACATCGGGATGACTATAAAATTTCACCTCAGATACCAAATTTGAATCTTTCAACTCATCAGGGGAAACCCGGGCACGTCTTTTCGCCTAATTTGGGCGAATATGACTCACCGTATCAGAAAAGCTATGTGGATACTGCTGAACATGGAAACTTAAATGATCATCCGAATCATGAGGATCCTTTTGTGCAATCAGAGAGAGAAGTTGGTAATGATGATGATGGTGATGATGATGTTCTGCAATTGGAGAGAAAACGCAAGGTATGGTAAAGAATTACGTGTGCATTTACATTGTTTTATTACCGCTGGGTACTCCCTCATCCGTTTTTATATATACTCATTGTAGAGTGAAGAAGCAAGAATTCGGGAAGTCGAGGCTCATGAGAAGAGGATCCGAAAAGAGCTTGAGAAACAAGATATGCTGATAAGAAAGGTCTTGTTCGATTTAAGCTAAGCACATACTTTATTACATGTTTTTGCTGTTTTTTTTCTCATTGTGTCAGTTGATTATGTAGAGAGAGGAGCAAATAAGGAAAGAAATGGAGAGGCAAGACCGTGAAAGACGGAAAGAGGAAGAACGGCTTTTACGTGAACGGCAGAGAGAGGAAGAGAGATACCTCAAAGAGCAGATGCGAGAGAGGCAGCGAAGAGAGAAGTTCTTGAAGAAAGAAACAATCAGGGTAATGTGACATATGCGCTACATTTAAGTTTATTGAGAACTTGGGTGAAATGTTGTTTCCTCATTGGCACCTCTCAAATGTGGATTAGGCTGAGAAAATGCGACAAAAAGAAGAGACGCGTAGGGAAAAAGAGGTTGCAAGGCTTAAAGCTGCTAATGAGAGGGCCATTGCTCGTAAGATCGCAAAGGAATCTATGGAACTTATTGAAGACGAGCGCTTAGAACTCATGGAGGTCGCTGCACTAACCAAAGGATTGCCTTCAATGCTCGCTCTTGACTTTGAAACTCTACAGAACCTCGAGGCATATAGAGGTGAATCAATTTTTTTTTTCTCTTTTTTTTCAAAATTTCGTTCTTTTCAGCTGTTTATGAGAATTGTATCTTATATCCAAATGATGGAGTATATTCTTTCAGATAAGCAGGTGATTTTTCCCCCAACATCTGTAAATTTGAAAAAGCCTTTTGCTGTCAAACCATGGAATGGTTCTGATGAGAATGTTGCAAATCTTCTTATGGTGAGTTTTCACATCTTATTTATCCTTAGTTTTTTATTTTTTCATGCGAATATCAGTAACAAATGTTTTGATTTGGTTGAAAACATTTAGGTGTGGAGATTCTTAATCACTTTTGCGGATGTTCTTGGCCTTTGGCCATTTACTCTGGATGAGTATACTCAAGCATTCCATGACTATGTAAGTGTTTCTCTCTTCCTTGAGTCTCTGCATTCAGATCTAAACAGGATTGCTTTTCTCAGCTTTACCTTGTTGATCATGTAGGACCCACGGCTAATGGGAGAGATACATATTGTTCTTTTGAAGACTATAATCAAAGATATTGAAGGTGTTGCAAGAACACTTTCAATCGGTGTTGGAGCAAACCAGAACTCTGCAGCTAATCCCGGAGGGGGTCATCCTCATGTCGTGGAGGGTGTAAGTTCACTCCTTTTTAGTATTATTTCAATTATTATCTTGATATTTCTCCTATTCCTCCTAATGTTTAGTATGATGCAATTTGGGATTTTAGGCATATGCTTGGGGTTTTGATATACGCAGCTGGAGAAGAAACTTGAATGTTTTTACTTGGCCTGAAATCTTGAGGCAACTCGCTCTCTCTGCCGGGTTGGGACCACAACTGAAGAAGCCGGACATTAAAACCATGTCAGTTCATGATGACAGCGAGGTGGGCAAATCTATGTTTTCTGATATTTCGGTTTTTTCTAATGTACTGCGACTTCTATTTACCTTATTTTCTTTCAAGTGTAGGCCAACAACTCTGAGAATGTGATTTTCAACTTAAGGATTGGAGTAGCAGCTGAGAATGCTTTTGCCAAGATGCAAGAAAGGGGTCTTTCTAATCCGCGACGTTCACGGCATCGTTTGACTCCAGGCACAGTTAAATTTGCTGCTTTTCATGTTCTGTCTCTTGAGGGTGAAAAAGGTTTGACAATTCTCGAGGTTGCAGAGAAGATTCAGGTAAAAGATGGTCTAAATATTGTTTTCTCTTGAAACTTATTACATTCTCCCTTTTGTTTTATTCTCGCTTTCTTTCATATCGATCATAGAAATCAGGATTGAGGGATCTAACGACGAGCAGGACACCTGAAGCCTCGGTTGCTGCTGCGTTGTCTCGGGATTCAAAACTCTTTGAGAGGGTAGCTCCTTCTACGTACTGTGTGCGTGCTTCCTATAGAAAAGATGCAGGTGATGCTGAGACTATATTTGCTGAAGCGAGGGAGAGAATACGCATGTTCAAAAGCGGTGTTACAGATGTAGAAGATGTTGATGACGCTGAGAGGGATGAAGATTCTGACAGCGATGTCGCAGATGATCCAGAGGTTGATTTGAATCTTAAAAAAGAAGATCCCGATGCTCTCGAGATAGAAAACTTAATCAGTGTCGAACCTGTGTTGGAAAATGGGAAATTGGATACTGTGACCATGAAAACCGAACCAGGACTGCCTCTTACTCCCTCTCTCCCCGAAGATATGAAAGATGAGAAAAGAGATGACATTTTAGCAAATGAAGCTCTAGAGGATGCGGTAGCAAACGATGAGGACAATGCTTGTTTTGATAAGAGTAAACTTGGGGAACAGTGGGTCCAAGGACTTGTAGAAGGAGATTACTCGAATCTCAGCATTGAGGAGCGTTTAAATGCACTTGTTGCTCTGATTGGTATCGCCATCGAAGGAAACACAATCCGGATCGCCCTTGAGGTATTTATTATTACGTATCCTAAAAAAGGTTTAAACTTTCATTCCCTTCAGTCTTTTACCATAATCAGGTTCTGTGTGTTGTTTGCAGGAACGTTTGGAAGTTGCGAGTGCGTTAAAGAAACAAATGTGGGGTGAAGTACAACTCGATAAACGCTGGAAAGAAGAGTCTTTGATTCGATCGAACTACCTTTCGTACCCAACAGCAAAGCTGGGGCTTAATATCGCATCAGGAAATCAAGAAAGCCCATCAGCGGATGTGACTCCAATCTCCTCACAGGACCCATTGAGTCTTCCACAGATCGATGTAAATAACGCGATCGCAGGACCAAGCTTGCAATTGCAAGAAAATGTATCTGGAATGGAGAATTTGCAGTATCAGCAGCAGCAACAGGGTTACACAGCGGACCGCGAAAGGCTCCGTGCACAGTTAAAAGCGTATGTTGGATATAAAGCCGAAGAGCTATATGTATATAGGTCACTTCCGCTGGGTCAAGATCGAAGGCGTAATCGTTATTGGCGGTTTTCGGCATCCGCCTCTCGGAACGATCCCGGGTGTGGTAGGATATTCGTTGAACTTCAGGATGGCCGATGGAGGCTCATTGAATCCGAAGAGGTATACACAAAAAGCTTAAAACTTGAATTGAAAATGTGAACATGTGTCGATAACAATCATCGAATTTTCTTTGGTTCTGGTTTTTTCAGGGTTTTGACTATTTGGTAAAGTCACTAGATGTTCGTGGTGTACGAGAATCACATCTACACTTCATGTTGCTGAAGATCGAAGCATCTTTCAAGGATGCAGTGAGGAGGAATGTGGAAGCAAACCCTGTGTTGTGTTCCACATCTTCTGGCTTTGATTCTGATACTGCAGAGATCTCCACGACGTTTAAGATGGAGGTAGGGGATAATAACGCCATGGAGAGATTCCAGAGTTTTGAGAAGTGGATGTGGGATAATATGCTGCATCCGGGTGCATTATCCGCGTTTAAGTACGGAGCCAAGACAAGCGGTCCGCTGTTCCGCATTTGCAGAATCTGTGCGGAATTACACTTTGTTGAGGATATTTGCTGTCCTAGTTGTGGTCGGATGCATGGTGGTTCGGATGTTGGTGAGTTGTGTTTTGCTGAACAAGTGGCTCAACTCGGTGATAATTCGAAAGGAGGAGATGCTTTATTTATCTTGCGTGGCTCGATCTCGTCTCCTCTAAGAATAAGACTGCTCAAGATTCAGTTAGCACTTGTCGAAGTAAGTTTTTCTATATCTTTTCATTGTACAACTTAGGAATGCCCAATCTGGTTTTTCGATTTTCGGATTATTTTGGTTTATGAAATTATAAAGACCGAATGGAAATCGTTCGGTTTGGTTTCATACGGTTTTGGTTTTTAGAAAGTTTATTTTCTTGGATCAAATTTTTGGTATGGTTTCGGATCAGTTAAACCAGATTGGGGCACCCTAACTTACAAGTTACAACTAATGTGCTTACAATACTGTGATTCTTGTTCTACCGTGGACACTGGACAGGCTTCTCTTCCACCCGAAGGACTTCAAGCTTTTTGGACAGAGAATCTAAGAAAGTCTTGGGGTCTTAAGCTGTTGTCATCAAGTTCCCCCGAAGAACTTCATCAGGTTCGTGTTTCCAAATCCTGCATTGATTCAAATTCATTTCTCTGACAATTCTGATCCCGTGTTACTCGCTTGTTTCAGGTTCTCACAGCGTTAGAGGTCGCACTAAAGAGAGATTTCCTGTCTTCAAACTTTGAGACAACTTCCGAACTCTTGGGTTTACCGGAGGAAGCTCTCGCCAACGATTTCACTTGCGCGGGTAATGTACTACCATGGGTACCGAAGACAACGGGAGGTGTAGCTTTGAGACTCTTTGAATTTGACAGCTCGATTGTTTACACACCCAATCAAAACAACGATCCTCAAAAGGACAAAGAATCCGAAGATTTCGTCGTAAGTATATATAAACAACGAATGCTGATATTTTCTTTATTATTCAGGCACTGAAAGTTTTCTTCTTAACAAGGGTTTGGAGACGAATTTTCTGAGTAATGTCCAAGAAAATGATGCATTGGAGACGACCCCGGTGCAAGTTGCTTACACGCAAGAAGAGAACTGGACAGAGCCGGGTTTAGGTGGTGTCTCTAGCTCTGGGCGAGGTCGACCACCACGAGGACGTGGCCGGCCTCGTTCCCGTGGCAAGAAATCGTTGTCGGCTTCTGGTAGACCACCACGAGGTGCAGCAAACTCAAATGGCGAAGCGATGTTGAGACCAAGAGCTCAACCGCGTGGGGGTAGAAAGAATGGACGGCGCAGCGGCACCAAAAGCCGGATTAGACCGACGAAAGGAACGCTCGGTATATCTAATGAAGGAGGAGGAGGAGGAGGAGGAAGAGGAGGACGTCGGGCTAAGGAAGTTGTTGTAACTGCCAAAACCGCTCTTATCGATGATTGGATTGAAACGCCTGAATTGCAGGATGATGAGGAAGAAGCTAGCAGCTCGGGGAGATCGTTTCAATATAAGGACTATGACGATGTCATTGCTCCGATTGATGATTTTGACGGCGGTGGCGAATCAAGTAAATTAGTAGGTAGGGGTGAATTTAGCTTACATAGTGATGATGAATACGAAGAAGAAGAAGAAGAAGAAGAAGACATGAACACGAAAATGGATGTGAATGTTGATGATGAAGATGAAGATTACATAAACGAGGAATCTGATGGTAGAGAGCAGCCGGAGATTAGCATCGATGCAGCTCGGAAAAGGTTTCCGTTCGAAGATCCCGATCTAACATCTTCGTCTTCCTCCGATTTTCAGTGACTGATTAGACAGAAACTACCAAGTCTTTTTTTTGGTTTTCTTCGAAAACAAAAGGCTGTATTGATCTGTTAACATTTTTATTAACCCTTTTTTAAGGAGACGTCAATGTGATCCTTTTGTCTCTTCAAACTGATTTTCCTGTCTTATTCGTGGTTAATCGCTAAACCCAGTGGAGAAAAAAATGATCTATCTGGTTCGGTCGCAGGGTTAACCAGCTCTAACCTAATAACTTAATAATATGTAACTTGAATTGAATTGATCTGTCTGTGCTTATGCTTTTGGTTTACCGCAAAATTGAATTGATCTGTTTGTGAAATGACCTAATAACTTATGCTTTTGGTTTACCGGTAAATTTTTTTTTATCTAAGAGGCATTATTCGTGGGTTTTTTTATGCACTTGAAAAACTTGTCGACTGGTTTTACAGATCACCACGAACGTTTTTTGTGTTTATTTTCATTTTTTATTATACGAAAAATCTTTCTAAAAAATCATTTTAAACAGTTTTATGTCAAACATGTTTAACTGTCATTTTTTTTGGGATTCTTGCATGTACTGTCACTTAATGAAAACATTGTTTATGTACTAGTATTTTATAAAAACTAGAAAAATAAGTAACACTTAATTTACTGTACACGTGTTGACTTTTCAGACGTACACATGTACAATACTGCGCGAATCAATAGTGTACAATACACAGACCAATAACAAGAATGGGAAAAATCGTCTTTTCCAAAGAAAAAGTAATTTTTTCAGAATTTGGAAAGTGTTAGATCACAAATTATGTTTTGATTAAGTGACACTGGATGCAAATATTACTAACTTTTTTTAAGCTCAGTTACAAAAAAAAAACAAAAAAAAAAACTTATTTTGGTGATATAGATAAATCAATTTTATAAACCATTATTTCTTAAAAATCTGGGGTATTACACTATAAAAATCGAGCTGTGAAATCATCATGGTAGTTAACTAGTTGGTATTGTAATTGTAAAATTTGTAACTTTGTTACATTATTGTTGGTAACTTTGTAATAAAATTTGTAATTATAAAATTTGTAACTTTGTTACATTATTGTTGGTAACTTTGTAATAATAAAATTTGTAACTTTGTTACATTATTGTTGGTGATGTTGCGCTGTAAAAAGAGAAGAAAAATCAGACAGTTTGGATCTGTAAAGAGAGATAGAGAGTGGGACTGAGAACGACGTCGTGCATATGTCTCTCTATGAACTTAGAGACAAAGAACTGCTCGCCTCTCATGACATACAAGAAAGACAAAACCTTCTTCTCCACATATCACACCATCTCTTTGAATTTTTTTATATTAAAAATATCATCTCAATCATTTAAGGGAAACTAATATTTTAATTAATCATGTATTTTTTAATTGATATATTATTATTTTTCTTTTAGAAAAACTCTTGCAAGTTTAAGAAGGTGTCTTATATGTGCATATCGTTTATATATATATGGGTTTTAACCGAAATGAAAGTAAGATAGATCAAACATTGAGAAATAATGATTTTTTCCAACATTGAGAAATAATTATTGTCAACTCAAAACTGAAAAGAAGCTTTAAGTTTAAATTAGGGTAATTGTAAGATCTATCAATTTATAATATCAAAATTAACTCATATTTTTTGCTACTATTAAACCTAAACTATTCGTAGAAATCTCTTTCATATTTTTGAAACATATGGGAAAGCCTCAGGTCAATTGATTAATCTTGAAAAATCATCAATCACCTTTGGAGAGAGAGTTTACCACCATACTAGAACAGGAATACAAAATATTCTACAAATCTCAAATGTGGGTGGAGGAGGTAAATACTTGGGTCTTCCAGAACAGTTTGGAAGAAAGAAAAAAGAAATGTTGAATTACATTAAGGAGAAAGTTCAGCATACGATAAATGGTTGGCAGACAAGATTCCTATCTCCAGCAGGAAAGGAAATCTTAATTAAATCTGTAGCTTTTGCAATGCCAGTGTACTCGATGAATTGCTTCCAACTACCAATAGAGTTATGTTCGGAAATTGACAGTATGATAGCTCGATTTTGGTGGGGAACAACACCTGAGAAACGAAAAATGTCATGGGTCTCGTGGAAGAAGATGACAACATCGAAAAAAGATGGTGGGTTGGGATTTAGAGATTTGCATAAATCTAATCAAGCCTTATTAGCTAATCAAGCTTGGAAGCTCCTACAACGGCCGCACTGTCTTTTACACAAAGTTCTCAAAGCCCGCTATTTTCGAGATGGGAATCTGTTAAATGCAAATCATGGCACAAAGCCTTCGTATGGGTGGCAATCACTCCTTTTTGGTTGTGAGTTACTAAGAGCGGGATCTTATGCGAGCATTGGAGATGGAACTTCAACTAGAATTGGAATCGATCCATGGTTACCAACAATGCCTCCACGTACGCCGGTGCTAAGGCCAAATGTCGACCCAACAACACTCGTATACGATTTAATTGATCCCGTAACACTACAGTGGGATGATAGAAAGCTTACGGAGAAGATTGAGCAACAAGATCACTATCTTATTAAAAAGATTTTCCTACCATCTACACCTAAACCTGATAGCCTGATTTGGAAACATACTAAGGATGGTTACTACACGGTAAAAACAGGTTATCGACTCACATTGGCGAATCCTATGCATGAAGATAATCACCATGCCCCCCTCGCGGCACATCCAGATATTGCAAGCGACATATGTTCATCTAATGTTACTCCGAAAATTAAGCACTTCCTATGGAGATTAGCATCTAAGGCCTTAGCAGTAAATGAAAATCTCCGACATCGACGTATGAATGTGGACCGTTTCTGCGCTCGATGCTGCACGTATACGGAAACTAGTGATCATGTCTTTTTCTCTTGCCAATATGCTAAAGAAGTATGGCGTTTAAGCGGTATACCAACACATATCCTTAGCCGACGTCAAACATCAATTGAAGACAAGCTGAGATTCCTACTTTCAATACACAAAGACGACTCTGTATCGAATTATAATCGGCATTTCCCTCTATGGCTGCTGTGGCGTCTTTGGAAATCTAGAAATGAGATACTTTTCAATCACAAATCCATTACGCCACAAGAAGCTTTAGATTTGGTCTCGCGAGATGTCAAAGAATGGATGGATAATCAATCTACTCAAGATAATGAGAACATGGCATCTATAAGGAATCGAGGAGGTCAAGTACGGTGGAAAAAGCCATCTAACGATTGGGTGAAATGCAATTATGATGCATCTCACCATGAAGAGGACCAGATGTCGGGCCTTGGTTGGATCATCAGAAACAGTAATGGCATCTTCCTGGAATGCGGAATGGGTAAATTCCAGGGCAGATATACAATAGAAGAATCGGAGTTAACATCCCTCATTTGGGCAATACAAGCGGCATGGTCCCTAGGATACCGTAAGGTCGAGTTTGAAGGTGATAATCTCATAATCAATCAAATTATCAATGAGAAAGCTACTAATCTCAAATTACAACACTTCTTGGAGGACATCAAAGGATGGAGTACTCGATTTGAAAGGATTAAGTTTTCACATCAGAATAGAACGGCAAATGCCTGTGCGGATCTCTTAGCTAGGAAAGCAATAATAGATCCACTTCAATGGTCCTTGTATAATTCTTGTCCAAACTTTCTATACCTCCTTGTAAACAACGATTATGATTTGCAAAATCAATAAATGTATTTTGTCGGAAAAAAAAAAAATTAAACCTAAACTATTCACACTAAAAAATCTAATAAGAAGAAGAAAATTATCCAATAGATTATCAGTATACTTTTATTATGATAACAAAGTTAGATACCAACAACACATAGTTTCTATGATATGATAATCGGATTATCACGATAATTTTAATATTTTCATATTTCATATATTTTATTTGAAATGATAACTAGATTAACACGATAATTTATGATATGATAAATGGTTGCACACGACAATGTTAATTATACTAACTATATGTCAATGACGCTAACAATGATAACTGGTTTAATATGATAATGTTAACGACACTAACTATATGTTAACGATGCTAACAATGATAATTGGTTTAACATGACAATGTTAACGATGCTAACAATATGTTTTTCTGGTAATGAATAGTGGTCGTCGAGTTTTGATAAATAGTAACGCCGGCTGTTGGATGAACATTGTCGCCGGAATCTTCTGTCAGAAAATGAGTTTCAGAATAATGACATTTATATAATTATTAAAAGGAGCAAATGATATTTTGGGTTTAATTATTTTTTTTCTTTCCTATTTAACTAATTTATAAATTATTATTAACACTTACCTATTTTTTTGGTCAACTGGCTATATACACTCAATTCACCCTTTAAATTGTCCACTTATATATTTATTGTCTAGACAACTACTATAAATGGATTAGTATTTATAGAAAAAATAGTTAATAAGTATCTCAAGTTTGTATATTTATAAATATTAGTATATACACTAATAGATAGTATTAGTGACTTTGCCGTTGGGATTTTAGCCTATTCCCCCATGAATTATGTGGCTCCTGAATATTAATACATGAGGTATCGTTCAATGCCAAAAAAAATCATGAACTACTTATAATTTTGAATTTCCTACATGAACTTTTGAAAATTGGCCAATTTCACCAAAACCGTAAACGGTGTTTGATTTCCGTTAACAGAATCTGACGTGGCTGACACATGGCTTAATGGTTTGGTATGGTTTGTGATTAAACCAAAATTTTGGTGGAATTGGCCAATTTTCAAAAGTTCATGTAGAAAATTCAAAATTATAAATAGTTCATGTAGGAAATTCAAAAAAAAAAAATTTAATTGCTGAGACCAAAATTAAATTAATTAATGTGCAAGCCAAGAATCGAACTCGGGTCTACACCATGGTAATGTAATATTCTACCACTAGACCAATGGTGCTTCATTGTACATTTGAACACATAACTATATATATACAAACTATCCCACAATCTGCAAAACAACAAACTTTAATCTTTCACCAATCAATAAAGAAAATACTTTAATGCTTAATCATAGTGCATAATATGGATAATTACCGAATCAAAATCACGTGGTATAGATGGATAAAGTCAAAAATAAAAATAAAAAGTAGATGAATAATATATACCATCTATATTTGGATATCCTGAAGAAAAAAAAAGTTGGAATTTTACCCCAAACAAAAAATAATTGGAAACTTCGACGAATGTGTATAATTTTTTTTTCTTTTTCCTATGTCCTGATTTAGTTTGTTTTTTGGAATCGGTCTGAAACTCGGACAATTAATCCGCCATTTTCTCTGCGGTCTCTCTGCTCATCTCTTCAGTATCAGATGTGGGTCTCATTCGCTTTCGTTTCAAGGTAGAAAGAGTTTCAAATACTCATCAGTAATTTCGATTTTAATTTATGGGTTCGAATTCGAAAAAAAAATATTACTTTGCCATGGTGCAGACCTGAGTTCGATTCATGGTTGGCACATAAATTAATTTTACGATTTTGAGACCAAAACGACGTTATGCTAGATTTGTTCAAACTCAGGTCTGCACCATGGCAAGGTAATATTTTTTTTTCGAATTCGAACCCAGAAATTAAAAAACTTTATGCTAGATTTTGAGACCAAAACAACATATATATCGGGAAAAAAAAACTTTATGCTAGATTTGTTCAAAAAAATTTACCGAGATTTGTCCCAATTTATTGAACAAATCTAGCATAAAGTTTTTTTTCCCGGAATAAACAATATATTTGGCATCTCCCAATGCTTTTAAAATGTCCGACCACTATCTCTAATAAGTACATCTACGAAAATATTTCTTTCCCAATATTTTTGAATCCTGAACTGCAGATTATTTTTGAATTGCAAAAATACCAAAATAATTATAAAAAAACAAAAAAAAACTCTACTGTTGATGAATCCATTAAAGAGTAGGGGATTGCGAAAGATAACCGGTTGGAAACAATGAAACAAGTAGGGATTGAATACAAGAAACAAAAATTGATAAGACAAATCATGTGTCAAAGGTGTTTCAAAGGGTATAGTCTTTTATCCAAAAAAAAAAAAAAAAAAACCTACTCTTGATAAATTCATTAAAGTCCTTACGTCAAATTAATTGTTTTACTCCACGGTGATTGTACCAAATTCTGAATCCATTATTTGTGTGGTCTAATTGCTTTCCTAATTTTATAAATTCATTGAAAAATTCACAATCGCCTTGAAACTGTCGACTCTAAACAAGAACCCTACGAAATAATCTTTTAATATTTTCTATTAATCATTTCAAAGTAGTTTAATCGTTAATATTCTTTTCTTTTCTTTTTTTCTTAAAAACGTTAATATTCTTTCGATAGCACAAAATACGCATTCAAAATACATTTTTCTCAGATTTTTATTCCATCTGGAGTTTGACGTTGGTTTTTTCAAATTTATTTTGTTAATCTGATCGTTAAGTGCTTTTAATACCTCTACAAAAGAAGTAACTGGTGGCTGGATTTGGAGGGATGATTTGGGTATTTTTTATCATTCCGCCACCTAACTGTCTATCTAAGCATCCAATATATTTAAAAAAACATCGATTTATCTAAAAAAAATTAAAAGTATCCCAAATTCTTAAATTAGCTAATATCAAGTAAATTATATACATATTGTGTGTAGCTGATGACTTCGACTCTGGCTTCTGATTTCTTCTACTGGTAGATGGTGGATCCGACAACCAACAAATTCTGTCAATTGATCTGTGATTATTTTGACAATCGATAGCAAAAATTTCTGCAATTGCCGACAATATGATCATCCGATGACGGTGGCCATAATCACTGGCTTCTCAATTACTTTTTTTAGGGTTTTTAGAAATCGCCGACTTCTCAATTACTCACATATAAACGTAGGAATAGTTGAGTCAATTTTGATCAATTATTAAATCTATCATTGTTGTAATGAGTTTGGCTCTTGACAATAATCTTATGTGTTTGTTAAATTTACATATTTTCTATAGTTAAATATGGAAATCGTTTTAAAATAAAGATAAAAAACAAGTAACCTTAAGAAACACAAACATATCACACAATAAATATGATTAGAATTGTACATGAAACACTATATTTGATCTCCAAATAATAATAACTTTAAATAAAACAAAATGGAAATTTATATTATACAACGAGAACTTAAAATGTTAATATATTTCCTTTAAAAATCAAATAATTGCATAAAATTAAATACCAAAAAAAAAAACATGAACGGAATGTGTACAATTCACTAAACAAATATACATATTTTAAACTGACATAGACAATTAAAAAACTATAAGACCAAATAAAATAAATAACATTAGACAATAAATACAATTTAGAAAATTATTTACCACGCATGTGCATAGCGCGGATCATATCCTAATCTATAAATATTGGGGTTCTACTTTGTTGGGGGAAAGCTTCTTCTTCTTTAGAGGCGGAAGGTAAGGCCCTTCTCATGACAATGCAGAATACTAAAATGATGGGTTTACACTCAATTGTTTTTGAAGGAGATTGTCAAGTTCTCATCAGGAATATAAAGGGAAATGCGAAAGATTATTTTGTTATTCATAACATGTGCCGTGACATCTCAATGTGAGTCAATGTTTCAATGAATCAGTTCACTGCTTAGCTAGAAAAAGCCCTCCCTCAAATATGCTTTTCTATTCAAGTTGTATTCATCCTCCGTCTTGGTTAACTCCACATTTGTACAAGGGTTATGTATTTTCTGGTTTACCTTAATATAACGAAAGCCTTTTGTCAGAAAAAAGTGCTCTTTACTTCATTTTAATTGAAATGTTATTTTCTAACAAGTCACGGTCAATGAGTCTGACATATATTGAAAATAATTTGGAGGATGCCAAAATCGACCATTTGCAGAGTTACCAATATTATTTTATTTTTAAATGCAAAAAATGTAAATATTCTTGGTGAGGGAGGAGTCGAACTCGTGGCCTCATGAGCAAGAGCTACCAATATTACAGCGATTTTAATCTGTCGTTTAAGAAGAACAATAATTTTGAAAAAAACCGAAGAAAAATGCAAAGACTGTTGATATGTCGTGAATATGATCGTGAATTGCTTACGATAACACGGGAGCTCAATGGTCTGGGATAATCTTATATTGGACCAAATGTACGCAGATTCCAAAAATTCATGTGAGTGAGATATTAAGATTAGGTTTAAAAAAAAAAAGAGATTCTAAGATTAGAAGTTTAGAACCGTGACTAAAATGGTCGGTGTCAATTTAATGTGTGTTTCAGAATTGAGTAACTCGACTCGAGCCATAGACTAGAAATTGGTCGACGAGAATTTGTAGTATGTTTCAGAGTTGTGTAACTCCCATCAAATATTAGCTTATACTTTGAATAACTTTTAGTGAATAAAATATTGTACTAAATAAATCTTTGTCGTTAACTCTACATTTAAAGTTACCATTCAGTCCATTGTACCCCGCTTACGTCCGTTCACCATCCACACACAAAAAAAAACAAATCACATAATTAAAATTTGTTTATATATGAGACAAGAAAATTTGTGTTTAGTTAACAAAAAGCAAAAAAGAAAAAAAAAAACACCAACTATGATTCCACTCTTGGATTTAAATAATTTTAAGAAATTAAAGGGTATAAGAATAAAATTATCTGTAAGGTTTCCATTATAGTAGTTATCTTTCGAATTTCCAAAAACACATGTACGACGATTTATACATTTCTGTGTAAATGTCATTCAAGAAAATGATATTCAATCTTTATTGATAGAAGTAAAACTAAATGCCAAAAAATGGTATAACTCATGTCGCTCACGATTTATACACTTCTGTGTAATTTGATTTGACGGGCTATTAATCAACCGCATTAAATTATTTGTACCTCCATAATTCTCATCATAATTACATCAATATGTCGTAAGAAGAAAATTTCATGTTTGCTTTTCTATCATTTTCTATTTTTTTTCTATTATGCTTTCGGGTAACACAAAAATTGCTCTAATTCTCAAAAAGTCTTGATAGACTTTTGTTATTTAAGATAAAGCAGCAGATCTATATGAACTTATCCAAACTGATTACGCATTTAAATGATGTTACATGCATGCATTGATGCTGCATGTTGTCAACGAAAATATTTCAACGGTAACTGTAAAATCTTATATAATCGATAAAGAATTTCTAAAATCTGTAGATAATTTTTTACGATCGTCGATCAACTCAAGTATGCTCCAAATTTTTAAATCAACTCAAGTTATGTTAATTTACCTATTGGTATTGACACGTTTATTATTTTAAGGGATAAGTAGGATTTAACCCGCGCTATAATTAGCACGGAGTAATTTTTTTAAAGAAAATTGTTTTAAAATTTAGTAAAATTGCGTTATCTGAATTTTAAAATATAGCTAACTAATGATTATAGATAAATATGTCAATTATAATAATTTGTCTATTTAACCCGTTTTACAGTGAATTAAAATATTATTCGGGCTAATCCGCAAAAAACTTATAATCTTGAAAACATAACTCTAATATGCACCGTTAATAACTCTAGTTTTTTTTGTGTCTAACTTTTTTTTAAAAATTAGTAAAATATTTTTGAGCTTTTGTTTTGATATATATTCAAATAAAATATAATAAATTATAGTGAAAAATTAGTAAGATTTTGAATATGAATCTTACTAATTTTTCTTTGAATTCATTTGTAATAGCAATATTTTAAATATGAATTGATTATTATTTTAAAATATATAGTATTAAATATAATTAAGAATTTAAATAATAAATAACGTTTTTAATGCAAAATATATACTTTCCATATTTTAATCAATAATTTTAAAAGACTATTATATCCTTTCCTATTTCAATTATTCTTTGTTATTTGTAATGGCATTTCATGTAATAACTTACAAAACAAAGTTCATTTTTTAAAATGTCTTCTTAAATAATATTATAGAGATTAGAAATATATGACCAATTAAGAAGACTCTTGTCCCCTTAAGACTTAAAATCTGAATTTTGTCCCATTAAAACTTAATTTAATGTAAATCCAGTTATATCCCTAATATTGAATTACTTATACCCATATGTTTTATTAAATTAAATTTTAGTTTGTTAAAAATTGTAAAACATATGTAATTGGTCATATGTGACCAATTAGAATCCAGCGTTGCCTTCTTCCCCTTAAAAACAAAAAAATTACCTTCCATCGTATCCGCCGTCGTCCTCCATAACCATCGATGTCGCCTCCCCTCTCTGTCTCCGCCGGCGATTGCTACATTCGATAAGTCATAATTTGCCAAAATTAATGCTTCCTCTTCCACCTATTGTAACTATTGAAACTCTCTTTTCAGTCGAAACTTGGTTTTTAGGGATTTGAAATCCCAAATTAGATTTTTTTTTGTGGTTGCAGCCGGATATTACCGGAGCAGTTATTCATTGTCGGGAACCGGTAACTCAAGTCCGGTGAGCATATTACTGAGCGTATTACTAAAGGTGACTCTGCTTCAAACCTTTGAATATTTTGACTTGTAGTTTGATGTTTGCGTGTATATAGTTTTTCTCCTGTGTTATTTTAATCGTTGGGGATAAAGAGTCATATTCTGAATCGAAGATGTCGTGTTTCTATAGTGAATTTTACGGGAACAATGTTAATTCTAGGGCTGAGGATATTCTTAGTGGTATTGTGCCTTTGAAGAAGCTTATATGTTTAACCGTGAAGACTCTTGTTCTTGTTCATCCTAAGACTCAGTTAGTCCCGAGAGCTACGTTTAGGCTCTTAAGCAAGCTTGTCTTTGCATTGTTTCTCATATGAGATTTCAGTATTGTTGTTCCTGCGTATGATTTCAGTGATTTCAAACTAAGATTTCAGTGATTTTATTGTGATTAGTATTGTTGTTGTTTTCAATTGTTGTTCCTGCGTATGTTGTTGTGATGTACATTGCTGCGTATGTTCCTGGACATTGCTGCGATTAATAATGTTGTTGTTTTATCTACTATGTGATGTTCATTGCTACGTATGTTAGTGGACAAATTTAACAATTGTTGTTGTTGTTTTTCTTTTTGTAGGTATGGATTTGGAACTGCCAAAACTGATATTTAGGCAAGGAAGTGAGCCGCAAGTAGCAAAGATTAACAACCGCTGCATGATTACCATTCTAACCCCACTGAAAGAGAAGCTCCGAGATGAGTACGATAAGGTTTTAAGAGATCCAGTCTTTGGTCCGATTGTGGCAATTCATGAAAACGGTCTTGAGTATTCAGCGAGATTGATCCACACCTTCATGTGTAAACAACTCATCACTGACAAGAAACATGAGCTATGGTTCGTGTTTGCAAGGCAAGGAGGCCTCTACGTTTTTCTCTCCAAGAATTTCACGCAGTTACTGGGCTCAACTACACAGACCCTGAGGATTGCAACTTCGAGAAATGGAAAGATGATGATGGTTTTTGGAGTAAGTTGCTACTGAGTAACAAAGGAATAAGCGTGAAGAAGATAATGGAGGAACACCTAGAAGATGTACACAACTGGAAGCGGCAGGACAGATTGAGGTTGGTGTATTTGTGTGTTATTGCGGGCTTAATCATGGCGCAGAGTGCGGCTGTTAATATCCCACACAAATACATCAAACTGGTGATGGATATTGGTCAGCTTCGAAAGTACCCATGGGGTCGTCACTCGTTTCACCTTCTAGTTGATAACATCATCAAAACGCGGGTGAAGCTGTCGCATCCCAAAGGCTACACTTTAGATGGTTTTTCAATAGCATTGCTGATTTGGATTATGGAGGCAATTCCAGATTTTGGAACATTGTTGGGCAAAAGAATAGACAATGACATCACATCAGTTCCTAGATGCTCAAAGTGGAAGGGAGCGGCAAGAGTTTCGTATGAAGAGATTTATCAACTAGAATCGACAATGACAAAGAAGGTGAGTAGATTTTTCAATAATTAACATTATTTTTAGTACATCATTTTATTTCTCTAGGATCGATTAAACTTTATTGTTTATTATCTTGTAGGAAGTTCTCTATCCATTCATATCTTCCACTGGCAATTTCGATATAATCGAGTCAGCTGAGTTTGTAAGTGCGGCTGAAATGACTGATGGGAGAGTAGATCTCATGAAAACGATGATCGCTAAGAATAATGACTGGAGTGACCATATTTGGGATGTTGAAGAAGCAATTAACACTTCTTTAGAGGTTAATGTCCAATCTATAGAGGTTGAGAATGTGCTTGATGATGATGATAGTGATGTTCGAACTCCAAACGCTATTGGAAGCTCTGTTTCTTGTTTGAGGAGTGGCAGGAAAAGGCTAGCTGATCATGGTTTTGAGGCACGTAAACACAAACTGTTGTGCCAACGATCAGCGGGGAAAACCAAGCTTTCGATGAAGACATTAAGTCTTTCATCGAAGGAGTAATTCATGCTTCATTCAAGACTTTAGAAATACTTCCGTTATTAAATCACTTGGTAAAATGTATCCGCTTTCTTCTCATGAAATTTGCATCCACCATTTGTTGAATAATGTCATATTCCAAAACGAAGCAGAAATTGCATATTACTGTAAATGTTGCCGAGTAAAAAGGCTTCAATTATTATTTTTAACAAAAAGGCTTCAATTATTACAATGCTCTACATATGATTTGGTTTTTGTGTCTGCCCTTTTGTGAAACCTTGTTTTTTTGAAGTTGTCAAATTTTGGTTGCTTTGTTCTCCTCTCTTTTTCCTTTCCTGAATATGTCTATCAACCCATTTTATTAGTACGAGCAATATAATAATATAACTAATATTATAGGAATGTTTTTAACTATATATATTTTTGTGTGCAAAAGCATGTTTTGAACTACTATTAAGTCATGGAAGTCAATGGTTTTTCTTTTATATGTTTTGTTACCTACAACCAAGTTAGTCTATTTAAAACAAAATTATCATCGTGTTTGTTTTCCACTTTTCAAACAAATACCATTAAAATTTGTTTCTATTTTACATGATGTCCTAGCTTTGTTTTTCATAGGTTTATCATTTCTAAGATCTCTAACCTATGAAAAACAAAGCTAGGACATCATTTAAAATTTGATTAATCAAAGAAAAACAAATATTCTCCATTTTTTTTTCATAGTATGTGAAAAAAACTCTTTATGCCATAAGAAAGTTTCTATAACATAAATTCTTGTACGCACAAGTCTTTTAAAGATTCCTTAGAAACTTTATACCAATAAAAAAAAAGTCAATTGTAATTTGATTCGGTTTCAGTCATCTCACTACGCCAAAAAAGTGGGTCAGGGTGTTTTTATGCGTTATCCGGATAACAATTTTTATGCTGAAAATTTACTGATAGTTCAAATGTACATCACACTCATCATTCTGCTAGCACGATATCGTAAACTAGAATGTTTTCATAACTATTGTAAATTATGGATCGATGGATGCAAAAATATACGTCAAAGAATCGCTTAGGATGTTCAAACCAAAGAATAAATATGGTGAAAAACAAAAACTCTTATTTCATGAATAAAAATAGACAAATTGTAAAGCATTACAATGATTGGCAACATCGAATATTAACTTAAAAATATTTTTCAAATGCATTGAACTTTATGTATATAGTCCGAGGTAGACGTTTCTTATCTCGAATGCAAAACTCGGATAAACTAATTGAAAGTGTTTGCATGCCTCAGTATATGAGGAATATGCAATTTCTGCTTCGTTTGAATGTTTTGCATTCCATCTCATAGGTCGCGTCGTGTGTTCAAATTTAAATAACATTTTTAGTCTATCTGTTAACGATAAATACTCCATACACATGACTTGAACTCTTTTACCGGTCATATGAACCCAATGTTTATGATAAAATCAGCTAAAGAGGCATGCTAATTAGTTTTAATTTGTTCGCTTTTTAGTAAAAATACAATTATCGATGCACACGTCGATCATCTGATATGGGAATCCAAAACTGAAAACAAATTTTTCTACTGTGTAATACGAATCTTGTGACAGATTATCTTCTGCCAAATACTCTTTCACAAAATTAACAATTGCATTTACACAATTTTCATGCAAATTGTATTATGTTTTAATGTTCATCATACTAGTTACAACTAACAAAGGAAAATGACCTTCCATATAACCTTCATATATCGAACGCTAGCTTAGTTGCGTCAACATATCAAAAAAAATCATTGCTTCTAAATTTGGTTTCTCCGCTCTACTTTCATCTTCTGTAAACGATTTAATATTTTTACAAAACACATCATTTATCATATGAACCATTCTTATGTCTTATGCTAGCATTTTAGGTTCATAGAATCAACTTTCCCGTAATAATACCACTCAGCCTAAACACTCGATCATACATGTGATTCTACGCTGATAATTCTATTATTATCACAGTACATGGACATAACCTCTTACCTTTCGCAAACATATGTTCTGGTTCGTGGCAAATCGAATGAATTTGGTGAATTCGTTTGTGAACTCCTTCGTAAGTAGCCCGATCCCAACGACTCTTGTACAGCAATGCTTCGAAAATTACTATCATTTGAAAACATTTTTAGGGTGTTTGGCTTTTTTTGTATCAACCATTGAGAAAAAAAGATGAGTAATTTATATACATAATTTTCATTAAAATTCAAACGGCCATACAACAATATTTTCAGGACCGATTTTCGACCAAAATTAATCTAACCTAATTTTGATGACTTTTCAACATAATTTTCAACGATGTCCATTCGGTTAGAATTTGATGGGCAATTTCCGACCATCTTCTGGTAAAAAAAAAAAACTAACTATTAACTGACCAGACTCATAAGCATCAAAATTTAGTCAAAGTTTTTTGTAGTGATCAAACTAATCTATAATTTAGATATAATTTTGTACATCACTGATCGTAATAGTAACACTTTGTGTATAATTAGAAATACTATACAATTACAATCTTCTGATTGAATGAGATGGGAAGAAAAAGGAGATTAATAAAGGAACACTATCCAAATGTGGCTCACGAGAAGGTCAATTTCTACGCCCACACTTGTTTCTACGTCAAGTCTCCATCATCTTTTGTCTCTTTGTTTCATTTCTTGTTTTATTTTAATTTTATTTTTCAAATAATACGACCTCTCTTTTTTAGTTGCACTATTATTGTTTGTGAAAGATTTTCTTTTCATATTGCTATTTTTCTTCCCCCCGGTATATATGTGTATATTAACATTTCACATACGAAAACGAAACAGATGTCGTCTGGTGAAGAGTGAGAATGACATGACTTTTTCACATATAAAATTATCAAAATAATTGGAGTCCACAGAGTAATAAAAGAATAATTAGTAAAGAAATGGAGAAAAATATAACCAAAATCAAAATGTAGCCAACCCCGTTGCACTGCATTATTCATTCCAAACATGTATTATTATTATTTCGACGTTTCAAACATATATATATGACACACACACAGATGTAAAATGGAGCTTTTATAACCAACAAAAAAAAAGATGTGGTCGAGATCCCACCACAAATTTAATATATTATATGAGCTCCTTATGTAAACAACAAAACTATATACTCAAAATTACCTATATTTTCATTCGTATAAGTGAGTTGCTTATGTTAAAGTTTAAACCAACCTTTTCTTTATTTTTTTTAATTTTTTTTTGTTGTATCAAAGTATCCGAATGTGGAAATAAATAGACTTGAGCGTAATAGTTAATAACTTTTATTTTAAAAAAGACAATGATAAATAGCCACGTAATAACCAATAAGTGTATAACTAGTAATTTGTTTTTCATTTTTGGCATCTACTAAGTATTGGTCATTTAGGCTTTGAATGTAGCCAAGTGAGTTAATGACATTAATGCCAGAAGATACACTATTCACGCACTAAGCATAACAGTACACAAAGACACCATTATTGAAAAATAACGCCAAGTAGCATCATTATTTATTTGAGAACTGGTTTAAGCCATTAAAGTTAATTTATTGCATTTACACACACATGTTTGGCGCGATACCCTTTTAATGAGTTATTAAATTTTATTATTATGGTTACTAATATGACAAATATTTGTATGTATGTCCTTAAACAAAACAAAAAAACTTTGTTTGTTGTTATTGTCTTATACTCGTACTAACAAGAATTAATTATACTCCTCTGTTTTTTTATATAAGATGCTTTTTTAAAAAAAAAATATTTGTTTCATTTTATTTGATTTTTTCGAATTTCTCGGCAAAACTTATACTTATTTAATATATTATGACCATTTGTATTTTACATTATCTTTTTTTATTGGCTCGATTGTTTTAGTTAAGTACTTCCTCCGTTCTTAAAAAAAAATGATATTTTAAAGAGTTTTTTGTTCTCAAATAAGTGATATTTTTAGTTTTCAATATAAATTAAATAATTTTTTATTGTTTTTGACTATTTGTATTCTGCATATTGTTTTTTATTGGTTGAATTGTGTTTAAATAGATAATAAATGATGTTTTTATTATGGAAAAAATAAAAATTAAATGAATCATTAATCTACGTGCAAAAACCCTAAACATCATTTATATTAGAACAAATGGAGTACTCTCTCTGTTTCACAAAAATTATCATTCTGACATATTTCACACATATTAAAAAAACTATTAAAAGTTTCATATTACCCCTTATTAATACACTAAACAATTTTTCTCTCTCCAATTAATACATTAAAACAACAGGGTTACAACTGGAATTATATTCAAAATTATGCATTGAAAATGTAAAACGACACTCTTTATGAAACAAAAATAAAATATTAAAACGACACTCTTTATGAAACGGAGGGAGTATTAAACATGTCTTTTGATGTAAATATCAAAAAACATTTATAACTTTATGACTTCTTAATTCTCGTGCTTTTAGCTAAAACAATCTTATAAAACAAAAATATAGGAAGTACATTCAAAATAATTTCAAATTGTAAGATATTTAATAATTTAAGACATCTATAATAGTTTTCAATATCGTTGCCATTAAATTTTATTAATGCTGCTTATATATTAGCACTATAAACACTATTACATCTAAAATATAACAGCTAAATGGTTAATCGGTTAATGTCCTTAATTATATGATTGTCATAAATCTAAAGTTGTTAGTAATACGATCTTCATAAATCTAACATGTTACCATTCAAAACTTTATTTTTTATTTATAGAAATTTTACTATTTTAAAAAATTAGTATCATATTTTTTTGTCGATACAAAAATACTTTTTATTAAAGTTGTTTGTGGTTTCGGCAGGTCCGACACATAGAATAAACAGGATAAACAGTCGTTTAGGGTCCAAATTTTTTAAACGCCAATTTTAAATAAAAATTTTGTTCTAAATATTTTTTACATTAACAAAAAGACTCAATTTTTAGTTGTGCATATGACCCAACTCAATTTTTAAAGTTCTTTGTGGTTTTGGCAGGTCTGACCCTTAGAATAAACAGTATAAACGGCCGTTTAGGGCCCAAAATTTATAAACGCCAATTTTAAGTGAAAATTTTGTTATAAATTATTTTTTACATTAACAAAAAGACTCAGATTTTTAGTAGTGTGTAGGACCCAACTCTATTTTTAAAGTTGTTTGTGGTTTAGGCAGGTCCAACCCATGGAATAAACATGATAAACGGCCGTTTAGGGCCCAAATTTTTCAAACGCCAATTTTAAGTGAAATTTTTGTTCTAAATATTTTTTTTATATTAACAAAAAGACTCGATTTTTAGTTGTACGTAGGATCCAATTCGATTTTTAAAGGTGGTTTTGGTTTCGGCAGGTCCGACCCATAGAATAAACAGGATAAATGGCCGTTTAGGGTCCAAAATTTTTAAACGCTAATTTTAAGTAAAAATTTTGTTCTAAATATTTTTTACATTAACAAAAAGACTCAATTTTTAGTTGTGCATAGGACCCAACTCGATTTTTAAAGTTCTTTGTGGTTTTGGCAGGTCTGACCCTTAGAATAAACAGTATAAACGGCCGTTTAGGGCCCAAAATTTATAAACGCCAATTTTAAGTGAAAATTTTGTTATAATTTTTTTTTACATTAACAAAAAGACTCGATTTTTAGTAGTGTGTAGGACCCAACTCGATTTTTAAAGTTGTTTGTGGTTTAGGCAGGTCTAACCCATGGAATAAACATGATAAACAGCCGTTTAGGGCCCAAATTTTTCAAACGCCAATTTTAAGTGAAATTTATGTTCTAAATATTTTTTTTACATTAACAAAAAGACTCGATTTTTAGTTGTGCGTAGGATCCAATTCGATTTTTAAAGGTGGTTTTGGTTTCGGCAGGTCCGACCCATAGAATAAACAGGATAAATGGCCGTTTAGGGTCCAAAATTTTTAAACGCCAATTTTAAGTAAAAATTTTGTTCTAAATATTTTTTACATTAACAAAAAGACTCAATTTTTAGTTGTGCATAGGACCCAACTCGATTTTTAAAGTTCTTTGTGGTTTTGGCAGGTCTGACCCTTAGAATAAACAGTATAAACGGCCGTTTAGGGCCCAAAATTTATAAACGCCAATTTTAAGTGAAAATTTTGTTATAATTTTTTTTTACATTAACAAAAAGACTCGATTTTTAGTAGTGTGTAGGACCCAACTCGATTTTTAAAGTTGTTTGTGGTTTAGGCAGGTCTAACCCATGGAATAAACATGATAAACAGCCGTTTAGGGCCCAAATTTTTCAAACGCCAATTTTAAGTGAAATTTATGTTCTATATATTTTTTTTACATTAACAAAAAGACTCGATTTTTAGTTGTGCGTAGGATCCAATTCGATTTTTAAAGGTGGTTTTGGTTTCGGCAGGTCCGACCCATAGAATAAACAGGATAAACGGCCGTTTAGGGTCCAAAATTTTTAAACGCCAATTTTAAGTAAAAATTTTGTTCTAAATATTTTTTACATTAACAAAAAGACTCAATTTTTAGTTGTGCATAGGACCCAACTCGATTTTTAAAGTTCTTTGTGGTTTTGGCAGGTCTGACCCTTAGAATAAACAGTATAAACGGCCGTTTAGGGCCCAAAATTTATAAACGCCAATTTTAAGTGAAAATTTTGTTATAATTTTTTTTTTACGTTAACAAAAAGACTCGATTTTTAGTAGTGTGTAGGACCCAACTCTATTTTTAAAGTTTTTTGTGGTTCAGGCATGTCCAACCCATAGAATAAACATGATAAACGGCTGTTTAGGGCCCAAATTTTTCAAACGCCAATTTTAAGTAAAATTTTTGTTCTAAATATTTTTTTTACATTAACAAAAAGACTCGATTTTTAGTTGTGCGTAGGATCCAATTCGATTTTTAAAGGTGGTTTTGGTTTCGACAGGTCCGACCCATAGAATAAACAGGATAAATGGCCGTTTAGGGTTCAAAATTTTTAAACGCCAATTTTAAGTAAAATTTTTGTTCTAAATATTTTTTTACATTAACAAAAAAACTCAATTTTTAGTTGTGCGTAGGATCCAACTCGATTTTTAAAATTAGTTGTGGTTTCGGCAGGTACAACCCATGTAATAAACAGAATAAACGACCGTTTATGGTCCAAAATTACTAAACGACAATTTTACGTGAAAATTTTGTTCTAAATATTTTTTTACATTAACAAAAAGACTTGATTTTTAAAAACATTGGACAGAGCCTGGGTTTCGGAAAAAGCTTATGATATCTGTGTAATAGATGATTTGAATGCTTGCGATAAGTTTTTTAATATTTGAATGGTGTTTTCTGTTTATGATGTAATTGTAACTCATCTTTATCAATAAAAGTTCAGAATTAGAAAAAAAAAAATTGAAAGGCCGATTTTATTTGTATATATACAAAAGTTTTAATTTCTATAAACAGCTTTTTATTTTAACAACTGTACAAGGCTCTCATCAGAGCCGTGCCAGGCTAAATTGTTGCCATAGGCGACTAAACAAAAAAATCCAAATTCATAAAAGTAAAAGAGTCTAAAAAAACAAACCTCAACAAGAACAAAAAAGGTCTACCATAAAAAAAAAAAAAAAAAAAGTATTGTCATATGACAAAGAAATAAATAAATAAAAAGTAGTTCAAAACATAATCCTTCTTCCTTTTTTCCCCATAAACTCATTAACCAAACCTTCAAATTCAACTATCATCCCCAGTAGCATCATGTCGTTCATCACCAATTTTCACAGATTCATCAAAAGTTTCAGATTTTTTGAAATACCTGAATAATGCATCCGTTTGAGATTTTGTTGACTCTTCTTCTCTTTTTTTTTTTTTTTTTTTTTCTCTCCTCCTGACGGTTGGTTTCTTGTGTTTGGTGACATCTGAAATTTGGAACAAAACTGCAATAGGAATGAATTATTAAGATTTGAGAACTAAATAAAAGCAGATAAATCGAATAGATAAGAAAGCAAACTTACTCTAATAACGATATTTGATGAACTCACTCAAAGCCAAATTCTGGAAACGTGAACGGCGAAAGAAAAGTGAGTCATATAATTGTTTACCCTAATTTAAAACTTTTTTAATGCTTTGTAGACTTGTAGTTTGTTCTGTTAGCTTCTTTGCGTTTTTCTATTTTTACTTTTGTTTCTATAATTTTATTGTCACTTACACATAAACGTAACTTATATTGGGCATTTGGGCTAATGGGCTTACTAAGTAAATTGAAAACTTAAGACTAAGACATATAATAAACAAAGCCTCCTGAGTTTTTTTCAAAATTTTGTGGCCGTAGGCGAAGGTTTCTTTTGTACAACGGGAGGCACGGCCCTGGCTCTCATTATATAGTAACTAATAATTATATTAATATACATCACCAATTTTATACATGCATTTTAATTAGTCAATTCCTAAAAGCTAGAACAATACTAATTTTTAAGTTACAGGTTGTTGTAAGAAAAAAAAATAAGTAAAATATCAAATTATGGAATTTCATAATGCTTTTAAAAAAAGAAAATTTTGATTTTAAAAAATGGACATAACGTAATTTCCTAATTTTTTAATGGAAAAACTATTATAAGATGTATATCAGTTGAATTTATAAAAAAAATATATATATATATATGTCAGTCCTATCTCTCAACCACAACTTTTCTCATGTCAGTCCCACCAACACATATATATGGCAAATAAAGATTTTAATAAACCTTGGAACTATCCATATCTATTATCTATACAGACACACGTCTATATATATATATATATATACACATAATACTACTTCACTGTATCATTCTTGTTTTCTCTAAATTTTCGAATCTTGAGTTTTTCAGTTTCACCTATTCGATGTTAACTGTGTCTCCAATCATCGTAAAGACCACCTCAATAGATAATTATATGGCCGCGGATTTCGCAGATTTTACGACGGAAGACTTGCCGGACTTCACGACGGTCGGAGATTTCTCCGACGAAGGTAGTCTCGATCTTCTTGAAGGGATCGATTACTACGACGACCTTTTCATTGGATTCGATGTCGATGGAGACGATGTTTTGCCGGATTTAGAGATTGATCCGGAGATTCTCGGGGAATATTCCGGCAGCGGAAGAGATGAAGAACAAGAAATGGAGGGAAACACTTCGACGACGTCGGAGACATCGGAGAGAGACAGTGGTGAGTTTAAGCCCCATGGTGGTGGTGGTGGTGCTGGTGGTACGGACAAAACGGTGCGTAGAGGCAAACGTAAAGGGAAGAAAAATAAAGATTGTTTATCAATTGATAACGAAATTAAGAAGAAACCCAAGGTTTGTTTCTATATACATATTTTTCCTAATTAACCATATTAAAATCACCTTTTTCCTTGTTAAAAAAAATACTAACTTTTTTTTCCTTTTTTCCTATATATAGTATTATTAATTTCCATTAATTTGATTCAATGCAATAATTATTGGGTATTTTGAAAGATTTTAATATTTTGGGTTTGTTTAACTCTTTTTTTTCACAGTAAATCATAATTAAATCTTTTGAATTCATCTAAATTTTTTTTATTAATAGTAAAATTTATATTCATAAAACAGATGTTCAATTTTGTAGCAGCAAAACCGTAATCTTAAATTTATATGATTTTTAAATAAAATTTTACGTTCTTTGCATAATGCGGATCGATCATCTAGTTTGTCGATATCAAATAAATACTTTTTCTTAAACTATATGAAACAATGTAATATCCTAGCAGCAAAACTCGAATCTTAAATTTATACAATCTTTACAATTAATTTTTATGTTTTTCGCACATCGCGGATCAATCATCTAATTATTCGTTAATAGATAAATAATTTTTGTTTTTTATAATAATTAATCCAAATAATTTGTGTTTCTTGGTACCGGAAAATCAGGTGGATTGGACGCCGGAGTTACATCGGAAATTCGTACAGGCGGTGGAGCAATTAGGGGTCGACAAGGCAGTGCCGTCTCGGATTTTGGAAATTATGAATGTTAAATCTCTCACCCGTCATAACGTCGCTAGCCATCTCCAGGTAAATAAATTACCGTCTAAAAATCTATAGACTAAATTCTACAACTATATTCTAACCAATCATAATTTATACTATTACTAGTAATTATTTAAAAACAATTTAAATTCGTGTATTGAGATTAATTTTGTATGTTTCTCTTGTAATAGAAATATAGGTCACACCGGAAGCATTTACTAGCGCGTGAAGCAGAAGCTGCCAGCTGGAATATCCGACGGCATACCACGGTGGCAGTTGCCGGAGGAGGAGGGAAAAAGCCGTGGATGGCTCCTGCCTTAGGCTATCCACCACACGTGACACAAATGCATCACGGCCACTTCAGGCCTTTGCACGTGTGGGGTCATCCTACGTGGCCTAAACACAAGCCTAACAATCCACCGTCTACTCATCGGACGTTTCCAATTACGGCCGTTGCGGCGGCTCCGTCGTCTTGGCCAGGTCATCCACCATATTGGCATCAACAACCACTCTATCCACAGGTAAAATATTCATTTGTAAAATGTTATCGATTTTGATTGGTTACACGGTTAAATTGAACTAATTTTTAAGTGGATTACTAATCAGATTAAGAGCTACAATTAAGTTATGCATGCAACATGAATTGTATAAAATTGATGTTGTTGTATTGTTTAATCATGGTTTTATGTAGGGATATGGTATGGCATCATCGAATCATTCGATGTATAATATTAAATCAGAGACAAGCATTGGTGTTCCAACAAGACAATTAGGCCCAACTAATCCTCCTATCGACATTCATCCCGTGAGTGCACCTTTATTTGTTTGAATTTTCTTTTGTTTTTTACTTTTGATTATGAAGTTTTTGAATAACTTTGTTTAATTTTGATAATGTTAATTAATTAAATGTTTCTTTCCCTGCTTGACTTTGACGGTTGCAGTCTAATGAGAGCATAGACGCCGCTATTGGAGACGTTATAACAAAGCCGTGGCTACCGCTTCCTCTGGGACTAAAACCGCCGTCGGTTGACGGCGTCATGACGGAGTTACAACGTCAAGGCGTTTCTAATGTTCCTCCTCTTCCTTGAGAGAGATAAAAATTCGTCGAAATTACAATTGTTAAATTTTTTTTGGGTATCTTTATAAGCATTTTCGCAAAGAAAATGATAAATCCTTGTTTGCTTGATCGTATGTATTCTATACTCCAAAGAGTATATATGAAGTACATGTATCGAAAAGTTCAACAAGTTTTTCGTATTAGTCCCTATTCTTTTTTTAACAAGAAATTCCGGACCAAAGCCCATAATCTTCCTGATCCGGGACCAGCCTTTAGGTTTACGTTTCGCATATTACCATCTCTCCCATGCAGCTTCGAACCCAGAGGACCAAACTCTCACTGCTTTGGAGGGGCCTAAGCCTAACTTTGCCACTGGTCTCTGTTACATCGTCCGATTGGTGGAAACTTGAACATATAACACTATTACAAAACTTTAAGTTTGACTAACATTAGATCTAATTGGTCAAATCAACACAAAGTTGAAGATTTATTTGTTTGATAAAATAGTTGAAGAGTTTTTTTTAAGCCTGGGAATTTTAACCGAACCGAACCGAGTTTTGGTCGGTTCGGTTATGTACAGAGAACCGATCGGTAATCTTTCGAATTTTATTCGGTTCTCGGTTCGGTTCGGTTAATCAAAATTACAAAAAAAAATTTAAATGTGAATTTGAGAATAACTAAAAATAACCAAAAATAATCGAAAATAATCGAAATATCCGAAATTTCTTCCTTAAACTGAATTTGCCAACCGAACCGAATTCAGTTATATTTGGCAAAAAAAAATAACAGAATTTTCCGAGAACCGAACCGAACCGAAATTTTATTCGGTTATTTTTGGCCAAAATAAAATAACCGAATTACCCGAAAAACCAAACTAACCGAACCTGAAATACCCGAACTAACCGAATTTGCATGCCTAGTGTTTTTAGATAAGATGGATAAGTTAGGAATTTTTGTTTTTCCCCATTTCTACCTATTTAGATTAATGAAACAACGCAGAAATCTTTTAGTCCAATGGTTGATCAAAAAATTAATTAATGCTTATACATCATGAGAAAAATATGATTTCTGCAGGTTAATGAAAATCTTCAGTGTGGTGCAAATAAAACCGTTCGTTGTGGTCCAAGTATGCATGAATTCTTCAAGAACGAATAAATTATCCGTTAAAATTTTATTTTTCTAATTGTTCTTCTAATTTATTATAAAAAAAAATCATTTTAGACGGAAAAAAAAGATTAACGAAATGACATACTTTTTTTTGATCAAAAACGAAATGACATACTTTAAGAATAAAAATTTGTCAACAAATTCGAGAATATATAATCCTCAACAGCCCAAAGAAGGTGAGCCAGATAATACATGTGATTTAGTTAGTGTTATAGTGGGCCATCACATAGGCCCTTTGGCCCAAAATGATATTTCAGTTGCTCAAGGAGAAAAAGTTACAAGAGGACATTATATTGAACGAGACCAACTTAATAAAGGTTGTAATGAAAAATCTAGAAAACCCAAACTGAGTTCAGACTCATAAATCTAAATATTACATTGATCCTTCACCAACATTTGCAACTTCAAAAAAGTTTGTTTTTAAGATCTTTTCTTCCGATCATCTTCACCGTCATCGTCCGAGTCACCGCTCTCACGGAATCGTGGGTTCTTCTCCTGTTAAAATCCACACAAAATTCCATAGCAGGCAATGTCCCAGCATCACATCAGTAACATACTAAATTTACTCAAAAAGTTTTACTAGGGAGAAAGAATAATCTCTGCGAATTATACCGGTCTCATGTCGTGGTCAGTCTCTCTCCTAGACTCCTGATCTGAGTTTCTTCTCGAGTTCTCACGTCCATAACGATCATCGTCTCTCTGCCGTTTCCGATGGTAATCTGCAAAAACATTAAAAACACCAAATCGGTTTTGAATTATGCAATTATGCTTGTGGCTGATGAATATAATTTTACTATGCATTATGCTAATTTAGAAACATATATACCTCCTCCTCCTCTTCCATGGCGATTTGATCCTCCTTGGCCATAGCCTCCACCACCACCACGCCTTCCATCTGCATGATTTATTTATGCATTTAGGAAGATAACTTACCTCCAAATAACTTAATTTTATGCAGCCTCTATTATCAAGTTCTCACATGATGGACTTCCATTAGCTCCTTACGCTAGGATTCATGATTTTTTACATTTTAACTATAGGATAAGAAGATGTCTTCTTCTGGGCAAATACAATGCTAAGTTTAGCAACTTTAAATTAGCGTTCACGGTGGTACTTCCACATGTTGACCATTTATCCACAGTTAAGTGCAAAAACTTGCAACATGGAAGGAACAAATCATGTGGATTTGATAGAAAGTTGAAAGAACATACAATTCGATGGCGCGGCTGCAGGATATGCTCCCAATGAGCCAGTACCGTAATCTACGAGCTGCCTTTGTGCTTCGAGTTCCTTCTGAACTAATTTTCCATAACCACCTCTAGGTATGGATGAGTTAAAGAAAAAAACAAGATAGGTAAACCGAGAAATCAAACCTCATAGCCAGATCGCAATTGGTTTGTGTCAATAATAATAAGCAAGGCATAAACAAGAACTATTAAGCACAACAAAAGCATATTGAAAGGATATCAGGATCGTAATCAGTACGGTATTCATCTCGAACCTGTATGAAATTAGAAAATCATAATTACAAATAATGTATATACAATGGTTCAGGAGACTACAGAGAGGATGCATCTGATGAATACCTGGCCACCGCTTCTACCACGTCCCCATTGTCTTCCTTCTTGGAATCCCCAATCAAAATCCACACGAATAGGCCGGTCATCAAGAATAGTCCCACTTATATATTTGACTGCATCCTCGGTGTCCTCTCTCGAGTAGAACCTGATAACAAAACACACACGCGCAAATTCAGCAACCATCATCATGAAACTTAGAGGTAAAATTGGTTAAAGACCCTTGAAAATGAAAACTTACAGGACGAAACAGAAACCACATGGCGTTTTTGTGTTCTTATCCAGTCCCATGATTATCTTTTTGAGTTCTCCTGCTCTGGAGAAAAGCTCGTAAATCTGTTCCTCGGTTGTGTAAAAAGACACATTGCCAATGTAAACCGTCGAAGACGTCCTTAGCGCCTCGTCGAACTCCTCTTGTGTTCCTGAAAATCTTCTATCTCGATAAGCCGAGAGCTTTGCTTGTTCCTGATATCAAAAAACCCAAATGTGAAATCGAGATAACTCAATCGCTAAATATGCAAAAAGAGAAACGATATTTCTCCAAGTGCGAAAAACATTCAAGTATTCATATCGTCAGACCAAACCCTAGACACCAATTTCCAAATCAATTAGTCGATTAGGGTTTCATCACTCTTCAGTGTGTTAAGAATCGCTTCAACCCATCAGATTCTCCATGACCCATACACTCAATTCACTAAAAAAAAAATAGCTGCCGTGACCAATCTCGAGTTTCCATGCTACCAAAAGCAAAACCCAGAAACGCGTTCACCGGAATTTACCCAAAAAACTTATGTACCTTGAACAAAGAAGCCATCGCCTCTCGATAAGAAAGAAGTGAATCTGCGATAACGAAAGAGGATGAAGCCCGAATTAGGCTTGAATTTGGGATGTGCGGAGTGAGGCAAGAGGAAACGAGAGCAAGAGAGAAACAGAAATTACCAAGATGAGCGAAAATCGAAACGGAGGAGACTCTTCTTCTTCTTCTTCTTCCAAAACCCTAATTTTTAATGGAAAAGCAGAACTGATAGAAGCTGGATACACCGGCGGGCGACTCGAGTTCGAGTCCAGCTACGTTACGGAATCTTATTACAACTTCATATTTTAGTAAGTTGATTGTAAAATTTTAATCGATAATATATATTGTTGAATTGGGTGTTGATTAAATTAGTATAACTTTTTCCCCCAAATATTATTCATCTCTTCTTCTTTTTTTTGACATTATTATTATACATCTCAAATGTTGACAAAAACATAATATATTATTATGCATCTGAAATGCTGAAGAGTATAGTGTGTAATCAAATAAATTCCAAATTGTTGAAAATAATGGATGATTATCCATATAATTACTTAGCTATGAAGTAACGAATGGATAGCTATGAAGTTATTTAGCTATGAAGTAACGAATGGATAGTTACGAAGNATTCATCTCTTCTTCTTTTTTTTGACATTATTATTATACATCTCAAATGTTGACAAAAACATAATATATTATTATGCATCTGAAATGCTGAAGAGTATAGTGTGTAATCAAATAAATTCCAAATGACCAATACTCTTTCTTTTTATTTTTAAGGGAGATTACTAAACTAACTTTAAAAAATGTCTTAATTACTAGAACAATGCAAATCTTTCTAAATTATTAGAATAACTTAAAAATATAAAAAATACCGATTTTGTCATTTTGATCTTTGTTAACAAAAACGTAATTACGATATTGTCATTACTATTTTTAATCCACATCAGTACGCACAGATAAACAAGTCTACCATTCTTTGACGGTAGACTTATTTTTTCTGGTAGACTTATTTTTCGGCCGGTAGACTTATTTTTCGGCCGGTAGACTTATTTTTCGTCGGTAGATTTGTTTTGGATCGGTAGACTTATTTCGGCAGACTTATTTTTACAACATCGTAGATATGTTTTCGGGGGGTAGACTTATTTTTTTTGGTAGATTTATTTTTAATGACGGTAGATTTGTTAAAAATTGATAGATTTAACGGGAGATCGATTGACTTTTTTGGTAGACATTTGACCAAATTGGTAGATTTATTTCCTTTGATGGTAGATTTAACTCATCCGCGATAAACTTCTTTGTAATGACGGCAGCCTTATCATTGGATGGTTCGTTTTTTGGTGACAGTAGATTTATTGTAATGACGGTAGACATATATTATCGTGGTAGACTTATTCTTAAAACGGTAGATTTATTTTTAATGACGGTAGATTTATTAAAAAACGGTAGATTTATATAAACTTTCGGGATACACGAAATTGGTAGACTTATCATAAGTTGGTAGATTTATCAAAATTTGGTAGATTTATCTGAATTTGGTAGATTTATCTGAATTTGGTAGATTTATCTGACATTTATCATATTTATTTGACGGTAGACTTATTAAAATATTAATAAATAAATAAAACAATTACATTAATTTTTTAAAAAATCAAAAACATCTCCAAAAAATTGAAAACAAATTCCGAAAAAATCAAAAAAATTCCAAAAAGTCTAAAGTTAAGAAAAAATAATTTTAAATTTTAAATATTATATTTTAGCATATGCATTTTTGAACTAAAAATTTCTAAAAACTCAAAAAATACAAAAATCCAAACAATTCTCAAAATTTTATAAAATTTCAAAAATCCATGAATAACACATCACGGTTAAAAAAAATATATCACATAACACCAAAATAATTGTATCAAAACCCTAAAGATAATTAAAATAAGACAAAAGACATGTTTAAATAATATTCTAAAACAATTCTTTATAGCGTAGGTAAAACACTTAAGAAATTTGTTTTCGTGGATTTTTAATTTTATTTTAACCGTGTTGTGTTATTCATGGATTTGTTTTTATTTTTTGAGTTTTTAGAAATTTGTGAGAATTTGTTTGTATTTTTGAGTTTTTAGAAATATTTTATTCAAAAATTCAAAACTTAAAAATAATATATTTTATGTAAAATTTAAAATTATTGTTTCTTAACTTAAGATTTTTTTGGATTTTTTAAATTTTTTGGGGATTTTTTTTTAATTTTTTGGAAATTTAATGTAATATTTTATCTATTTATAAATATTTTATCATTTAATATAAACACTGTTTCAAACCGTGTATAGTTCGGTATACATCTGTGAACAAGATGTTGTAAAATGAACACACGGTTCATAGTTGGAGATTTAAAATGGGCAACAAAAATAGTTTGGGTATTAAAAAGCTTATCGAAATAAAGTTGGGGTATTTTTATGGAATTTTATACTTCATGATTATGTGTTTGGTTTTGCTACACTTATTGTGTTTTTTGGTTAAGTTACATGAAGACTTGTTTACGTTTTGCTAGACTTCGTGTGTTTTGGTGATGTATTGTTTACGTTTCTTTCAAACTCTTCAAACTATTGGTATTGCTAATGTTATGTATGAAATTAGTATGTTTGACTTTCAAGTATTGTGATAATAAACACCACATAGAATTTGTATGTTATAATTATATGTGGTTCATGTGTTTTTGTTTTAAATCTCACTAATTTTGGTTATCCATACTAAGCAAATATTAAACTAAATAAAGTTACTGATTTCGTCAAGCACCTTTAAAAATCATCGTGGACTGTCTTACAATCACTAATTCAAAAACAAATATACCATCATTTAGAATTCAATTATCATTTGTACAAATTCAAAAACAAATATACCAAATCCAAATCTACCAAATCCAAATCTCCCATTAATTATACTCTTAGAAGAAATCGAAGACGAAAATGTCGTCGTAGACTCGGCCGCCGTCGTGAAGCCCAGGAACCTGTCGGAGATAACATCAATTTAACACTATCAATTGAAAATAGAACAAATGAAACAAGTCTACCATAACGGATTAAACAAGTCTACCAGAAAAACGGATTAAACAAGTCTACCAGAACGGATTAAACAAGTCTACTATAACGTTTTAAACAAGTCTACCAGAACGTTTTAAACAAGTCTACCATAACGTTTTTAACGTTTTTAACAATTCTCCCTAAATCTACCACTATTAGCGGAATTTCGTCGAACAAGTGGTGTGCATACCTCATGAAGCCGCATATCAACCAAAAAACGAGGGTTTTCTCTCCTTTCACCGGGAACTCGCGTCTCCCCTCCGCGCGTCGCCTCAAGAACGACCAAACGACGCCGGATCTCGTGGCCCTCTGAAGGAACTCGCCGAAGAAGATGAAAAAACTCATGAGAAACAGAAAAGTTCCTTACCTACTCGTCGCCGGAATCAATGGCCGTGAGGCTGGAACGCCGGAGTCGGAGTATATCTCGCCGGAGAAGACGAGAAGACGAGAGGTTAAGAACGTTTTAAACAAGTCTACCAGAACGTTTTAAACAAGTCTACCATAACGGATTAAACAAGTCTACCAGAACGTTTTAAACAAGTCTACTATAACGGATTAAACAAGTCTACCGTAACGGATTAAACAAGTCTACCAAAACGCTTTAAACAAGTCTACCATAACGTGTGTCGGGAATCAAACGTGTTTTGCCGGAAAGAGGCGACAGAGCAGATCTGGTGGATCTACAACTTGACTAATCCCGATATGTATCTTTGCAACTCAAATCAACGAAGCTACAAATCCCTCGACCTGAAGCTTTACCAAACCGACAGTGAGACAAGACGAAACAAACCAGAAAATAAGTATATTCTAAATTAGTAAAAGTCTACCACAACGTATCAAACAAGTCTACCACAACGTATCAAACAAGTCTACCGTCAAGATTTTAAACAAGTCTACCATCAAGATTTTAAACAAGTCTACCACAACATCTTAAACAAATATACCGCAATGTATTAAACAAATCTACCACAAATGAAAATCTACTGATAAATCTACCATCATTAGGGACATTTTATCGAACAAGTGGTGGGCGTACCTCATGAAGCAGCATATTAACCAAAAAAATGTTTGAAAGTTCGACGAGCACGTGTTCGGTGGCGGCGCCACGTTCGTAACCGTACCATCCGTCGGTCCAGAGTTCCCGGCGGAGCAAACGACGACCCGTCGTTGGGGAGCCGCTTTTAACCGTGTCGTTGCCTTGGCCGAAGATGTTGGCTCCGGGGAGCAGATCTGGTGGAAGACGGCGGTGGAGCAGTCGGAATTCGTTGGCGGAGGAGAGAGAAGAGGAAGAAGAAGAGGGAGAGGAGAGAGAGAACCAAAAAAAAGTGGAAGAAAAAGAGAAAGCGAGAGAGAGTCGTGGAGGAGATGATGTTTTTTTTTTTTTTTTTTTTAAATAATTAATATTTTAGTTATTTAAAAAATGAGAATGGCAATTTCGTTATTAAAACGAAAAACCATACTTTATGGTCTTTTGACAACTTTTGAATGTTATTTTAGTTAGTGGAACTTTTGTAACAGTTATTCTAGTAATATCACTACTTTTGAAGGTTATTATAGGTAATTTTCTCTATTTTTTAACATCTTTTTATTTGCTACAACAAGGATTGCGAATCCAATTGGGAGATGAAAAATCTACAAAGGTTTGGTTGTTAGACGTTTTGTAGATTTCGGACCAAACTTTCTAGCTATTTAGTTTTTATTCTATTTTCCGTTTTGGAATTAGAAGTCTCTAAAAGTGTAAAGAAACACAGCGAAAGCGTGATTATTAAAAAAAAAATCAATTTAAAAGTATTTTGAAAGTTTTGTGACTTTTTTTTTAACATTTGATACAAATTTTGAGAAATACTACAAATATAATTTTACAACGGACAACGCTATCCGCTTCACAATGATTCACGATCACGATAAACGGTTACACTTGCACTACGCTAAATATTTTCTTATAATCTTGTCTCTATTAATCTGCATAAGTTTTTGCGTCATGTGGGCATCGACTCCCGAACCTCCTGATGTATAAGTATTATTGAACCATTTGGTCAACCACTTGAATAAAGAGCTTCCACAAAGTTTTGTGCTTTTGTGATTTCAAATTTTATGTTTTTCAAGCAACTCACTTTGGGCATCCATTTCTTATTCAAACGAACTGTGTTTTTAATATATGAATACGCTATGTTATAGTGTTCACCGCGAGGAATCCAACGATTTCAAAATCTGGTTCCGACAAATAAGTTGCCCAAAAAATCCATCGGAATACTGATCAAAACCATTTATCCATTTATCCAAAAACAAATTCCAACAAAAAAATGTTATAGAATACGGAATCTTCCACAACTCATTCCGGAACAAAGAACGAAACCAGATAGGATAACTCATTATGAAACAAAAATAAGATAAAGTTAAGAACAAACCGCCGCAACTCATTCTGCGTCAAACAAAAAACGAAATCAGATAGGATAACCTTGTGCAAACATAAGATTGAAATCTTCCATCTTTGATCACACTTTTAGCGATTTCGTCCATGGCACCTTTTGTTTCGTGAATGGTGCTCAAATGATACAACTCATATGATCCAGGGCTATTTTGAAGAGAAAGAGCAGGCCAAGCAATCGATTTCTATATTGTCTTCACAATCTCACAATCCAGTGAAGCAAATATCACTTTTTCAAACCTCAAACTTTTCATACTCTCTAATGTCCATTCCCAACTACATACTTGGCATTATATTCAGATAAAACAAAAGAGAAAGCTCGGCGAATATGCATCTAAACAACTCCAAATTAATTTCTTATACCCATGTAACCTTTGCTTTCATTTCCTTCTTAGACCATGCATAACCAATATTGCATATGAGAAATCCTTGTTTTGGTGACATCCAACGATTAACGCGACTATAAATTGAGAGAATATGAGATTCACTAGACTTATGCTTAAAGTTTTTTTATAAGGGATTGAGAAAGATTTGTTTTCAAAGTATTATTGTTCGTGTGTTTTCTAATCTCTACAAAACTATCATGTGCGAAATGAGATGTATTTCTAAGAGAATGGGATTCAAATACCATTGTTGTTGGTGTTATGTTGTGGGACAAATATATTTGTGACTTGTTGAATGTTATATGGCAATAACGTTGGTGTGATATATTGATAACTGATGTGTCCATAATTCATGTATAGTAAAAATTCAAAAAAAGTTTGTAGAGTTCTTAGATTGATTTCGACTTATCGAGCCAAATGAGTTAACATTTGAGCTGTTACACAACAATGTTCATTAACAAAATTGATTGTTGTTGATTTCATATAAAAAGAAATCAATGAAATCTACAAAAATAAATAAAAGATCTCATGTATTCATATAACAAGCGGAATCTATTGGCAAAACATATTTTTCTTATATCATCGATATACACTCTTTTCTCTATTAATGTAAAATCAAATTTATGCTATTAAATATTTAGAGCGTGGGAGTCACGCACATTAATGAGGGAGCGTGAGTGAAAGCAATCAAATAGCGCAAAGTCACGCCGCAGTAACGGGACGTTAAGGCAAAAAGCCGTCACAAACATACATAAACCCTCACTGTCTGTTTTTTGGGCGGCGCTTTTCAGTCAAACCCTCGTTGACCGTCTCTCTCTTTTTATTCCTCCATCCTTTTTTTCTTTCCTTCTTCCTCATCATCTTCTCTCTATAAATAAACCAAACGTCACTTCCTTTATAAATTGGGATCCTTTTTTTAAGATCTACTTTATCAATGGCTCCAAAACAAGCGAACGCGAGTAACGCCGTCGTGACTGAAAGCGGCGGATGGAAAACGACGAGGAAAGAAGTGCGGTTTAGAGGTGTGAGGAAGCGGCCGTGGGGGAGATACGCGGCGGAGATCCGTGACCCGGGAAAGAAAACCCGTGTTTGGCTCGGGACTTTTGACACGGCGGAGGAAGCCGCTAGAGCTTACGATGCCGCCGCGAGAGAGTTTCGCGGCTCCAAAGCCAAAACCAATTTCCCTCTTCCTGGCGAGTCTACAACGGTCAGCGATTCCATCAACCGTTCGCCGGAGATGGAGGCGCGTGGGATGACACGCCGGGTTGGGATGGCGGGTAGATTCCCGTTTGCATATCACCGGCAGCAATACGTTTCCGGCGGTTTATCACCGGCTGCTACCGGTTTTTTCTTCGATCCGTCGAGGGCCGCTGCGTTAAGAGAGGAGCTTTCTCGGGTATACCCGGTTCGGTTTGATCCGGTTAACATCGAGCTGAGTATTGGTATTCGAGAGACCGTAAAGATCGAACCGAGAAAGGAACTAAACCTGGATCTTAACCTAGCTCCACCGGTAGACGTTTAGATATTTTTCTTTTTCTTAATTTTTTTTGACGTTGCTGGAGAAAAATAATAAATATTTTCTTCTGCATTTTTTTTTTTTTTTGTTTATGGTAGACGAGAAAAAATAAAGTTTTAATTTTTGGACAAGTAAGAGGACGAATGTTTAGAAAGCCCTTTTTTTAGTTTCTCTAATTATTATGTGGATGTAAATTATATAATCAGAAAAAGTATCTTTTTTATCTGCTTTTCTCCTTTTGAAGTTTCTTATTTTTAAAATGACATACATAATGGTTGATTTTATCAGACGGTAGTTGATATAAATCCATTAAATGGCTGTGGAATATGAAAATCAAAGAAATATGAAACATTTACTTTGTCTGTCAACGTCAAAAAAAAATTAATGTTGGAGAGTACAAAACAAAATCGTCATCATAATAACACACAAAGTAGTTGCCTTTACATTTAATTTTCTAAAGTTTTCTCATTATGTTTTTTTTTTGTTTAAAAAAATTGATCTAAAGTGAAAATGAACAGTAAAGAAGTCAGGAATTTTTGAAAAAATCATGAAATTTGAAAATGTAAGATAGAGTGAGAGTAGCATCATCTGTCCAATCTTTCGAATTTCGTGTTGATGGGGATGATGGCATCAGTGTCAGGTGGGAGGCACGTGTGCCTTCGCCGTCCACCAGGCGCGTCTCCTCTTTTTTTTTTTGAGCTAATCTTTGCTTTCTAGTAATCTAAATATTACATGTTAAGTTAATGGTTTTAGGCAGACTAAATGAAACAGTGTATTTTGGATTATATTGTTGGTGTTCCTCTTTGTGGGGAAACCAAATTGGGTACATCCTGAAATACAGAGACCAAGCGAAGCTGTTTGCACAGGTAAATGTTCAAAATGGTGAGAGTACATCGACCATTGGTCAACGATGGGAAGACTAATTGATCACACAGGAATCAGGGGATGTATTGATTTGGGCATCCCAATCGACTCATCAGTCAAAACGGTGTTGAATACGCATAGAAGAAGACGACAACGAAGTGGAGTTTTGGAGAAAATTGAATGCATCATTGATTCTCAAAGAAATAAAGGTCCGCACCAAGAAACTGATGTCATTTTGTGGAGAAAGAAAAACGATGTTTATACGCCAATATTCAGCACAAAGGAAACGTGGATGATCATGCGAGGACATCAAACAATAAAAAACTGGTGGAAGGGTATTTGGTTTCAATACGCAATACCAACATACACTTTCATCTCGTGGCTAGCAATGCACACTCGTCTTGCAACGGGAGAACAAATGAGGAGATGGAACGTCGGGTTTCAAACATCGTGCATTTTCGACTTGCTGGTAGATACTTCGAAAGAGAAGATTGTGTTGTGGCTGTTGAGATATGTGTTTCAATTAGCTGTCTACACAATTTGGGGAGAAAGAAACATGCCACGTCATGGCGAAAATCCGGAAACCAATCAACGTCTAATTCAAATAATTGACAAAGGAGTACGAAACAGATTTACATCCATACGAGCTATGGACAACAAAAAATTTGAAAGTGGAATGGAAACATGGTTCGCAAATAGATAATCTTTACTTATCTATTTTCTGAAAATCTTGTAAGGTCTGTAATAGATTATAGACAAACTCTCTAGAGCTAGTTGCACTTGTTGTAAAAACGTTTTTTGTTTGTTCGAATAAATTTGAAATTCAATCAAAAAAAAAAAAATCTCAAGGAAAAGGAGCTTCGACTTTTAATAGCATCAAGTCGTAGGTCGTCGAATGGTAAAATCGTGTTTCTTCGTCTTCTTCGGTTAGTCAGCTTGCGGTTTTAACTCGTGGTTCCAAAAAATAATCGGAGCAATATAATGAGTTCCTGCAAAGGTTAACTTCAATAAATTGGTTGTTGGGTGTTCCTCTCCATTTAATCTTTCATTTCGTAGTTGTTTCTTCTTCTATGACTATTTAGTTATTAAGGTTTTGTTATGTTATCCATTGTACTCTTGCCTTATGGTTTATTTTGTTGTTTGTCTTAAATTTGTTTCTATGTTATGCCGGTTGTTGGCTTCGGAGATATTTTTTTGTTTTGCCGATTTTGGTTTTAGGAGAAATTTCGAATTCTTTCCGCTTTGTGTAAATCCAAATTTCAAACATAAATAAAATCTTCTAGATGACCAACAAAAAAACTACCGATTTGGTAATATATTTGACGGTGTTACCTATAGAAGTATATGTTTTTATATCCAGCCTTTTTTGTTAATTGTTCTCATAATTACTCACCGTCCACACATACACCACGTGACATCACCGCCTCGCGCGTACGTACGAACCATTTGGTCTTTTCTCCAGCGATGTTTCGCCGCGTGTTGGTCTACTCACGAGTCTTGCGTTGCGTGGTTCCCTTACTTAATTATTTAATTTTTTTTGAATCATTTTTTTCCTTCATAATTTCGTAACTGACGGACGGTTTACAAACTTGCGACATTTAACAACAATTTAAGCCTATTCACACTCTTGACTTCTCTATTTTGGAGTTTTAGACTTTGGTACAACTCGAAATTGACTTTTATATATTCGACAATGCATGGACAGGAAAAAACAATGAAATTAATTAAAATTTTTGACAATTAACTCACCACATTTTACAACAAATTTAAGCATTCACACTAGACTTTTTATTTGGTACAACTGAAAATTGACTTCCAGTGTTTTCGATAAGTTATGGACAGAGAAATAATTAGGGCTGGGTACACGGGTCTATAGTTCAGGTTCTTGGTTTTCGGGTACTCAAAATTAGAGAAGATAGGAACCGAATAGGACCAGACAAAAATTCGGTTTGGTTCAGGTCGATTTTAAAATTTTAAATGAAACCGATATAGAACCAAAAATAATTTCGGGTTGGTTTGGGTCGATTTTGAACCCGAATTACCCGAGAAAACTAGACTTTCAGTTCGGTTGATGTAAAAAATATATCCGAATAACCCGAATATATATAAATTATATATGCATATGTATATGCCATATATACATACATGATATATTTGTAATTTTTCGGGTACCCAATCGAATTTTGGATTATACCTGAACCGACCCGAGAACCGAAAAGAAAATAGAGCATATTATAATATGGCAAGGCTGAGGAAGTAATCTCTTGAAGAAACATAGACATGGCACATAGAGAAATCTAGGTACCTAGTAATGATAAGAGATTTCAACGTTGACTCATGTCTGGAATAAATGGAACCAAAGAGCAAATCGACGTCGATAATATTTTGCATGCAATAAAGCAGTTGATGAGAATTGAGGATCAGAAACCGCGGTATATAAGAAAATGTTTTGGAAAACGTATGTAAAATGATGATTGACCAATCATGGAAAAGCCGTAGGGGCAAAGAATCTCCTGCAGAGAATTATTCGGACCAGAAGTCCATACACTTGAAAGTGTAAAACTATTGAAATATAAGTGGATCTTTATGTGAAAGATGAATGAAAATAATATATGAAGATATATATTCTTCTGTTGTGGATGCAACTATTTTTCAGATCCTTTATGAATTTCATAATGAGAGAAAGACTTGATTAGTCTCAAAAGAATTGAATATGCCAGAAGTAGAACCTAAAAGGGTTTAAATTGCTAAGAACATAAGTGCTTTCGTATGACAAGAAAGAAATCCAACATAATAGCTTTCAAAATAAGAGCATGAATAACTCGTATGTACAAAGATGTACAATATGAATATCTAGAAGATTGTAAGTACATAAAGAAATTTGGCTTGAAGTCCAAATAAACGAAAAAAAAATTATATTATATGTGAAGAGGGTGTTATGGACCATAAGTCCAATACCTTGAGAAATTGTGAAAATTATACGAGTGTATTAACTAAGGTTATTCCCTAAGAATGATATATATGATTGGAATACATCTCTTGAAGAATATGATTCGAGGCGGAGATTTATGATGGTATGCGTGGTTGTACTCTTTTTTCTTATCATGGTTTTTATCCCATTGAGTTTTTCCATGACAAGGTTTTAACGAGATAACAAAGAACACGCAAATGATAGACACCTAAGAGGGATGTAAATACGAAAATCTACCATAATTCCAAAGAGTGTTGGAATAATTAGAAGAAAAGAGAATGATCAAGATGGATCATCTCCGACACCCATTAATTATAGAAGAATGGTGATGTACATCCACTACAAATTCGTTCAAGTGAAGATTTGGAGAACTTATTCACCAAGACGTCTCCAACTGCTATTTTCAAGAATCTGGTTCAACATATTAATTGGATCGCATCGTCTCAACCATTTTAAGTGATGTACTCATGAGGGGGAGTAATAGCGCGCTGCACTCTTTTTCCTTTAACTATGGTTTTTCCCATTGAGTTTTTCTAGTAAGGTTTTTAATGAAGCATCATCTTACGCGCTTTACTATATTTCCGTTATAATGGTCATCCGGGGGAGTGTTATGAATTAATTAGATAGATGCCCATTATAAGGCTCATGTTATAAAAAGGTTTAAAATATTCTCTTTCGGTTTGTTCACCAAGTATTTATAACCTATATAAAACTCTCATTATTCATAGAATAAAACACAACAATCTCTTGTCTCTTTTATTCACAACATGATTTTCTTTTTTGGGCTCATTGATTCGAAAAAGGAAGAAATTATCCAGATCTAGAGAAACTATCCATTATTCTGTCTAGGGCTTTTTTTTTGGGCCCATCCGTGCGATTAAACAAGAGCATAAACCTAAGATATATATTCAGTGATCCAGAAGTTGTGCTCCGTCTAGCGTTTGTGCTTGGTTTTTTTAATTTTTTTCTTGCATCCATCTGTGATGGCATCGTCTTCTTGTGAATCCAAGGCCGTGGACAAGAATGAGAAGGAGGGTATCACTCCCGGTCTCGAAAAACTTGCGGAGATCCTTAGAAGTCTTGACTGGAAAGTAAAAAAAAAAGAGCAGAGGAAGATGGATCCCTAGGCTTGATGACGCCAAGCGATTTCCTTGTTATGGAGACGCAGATCGAGGCTTTGGAGGGAGTGAGGAAGATGCGTTCTGATCGTCTCAAGGCGGGGGAAACCAAAACCCACTAATTAAGTCTTTTGTTTCGTCTTTCCTTTTCTTGCATAATAATAGGAGTCCTCCTCTGTTCGGAACATGATCCTTCCTTACTGCTTTTCTTTAGTTGTTTCCGGAACCAAAGCGTTACAATAATAAACTATTTTACCGTCTCTTGTCTTACGCCTTGATTTCTGAGAAAAAAAATGGGTGAATTGTGTATTTACCAAGTTGTTATCATCATCTACACATTGCAGATGAGAATGGGAGATTTTCACGCAATATTACACTAGACATGTCTCGGATATATGGAGGTTGTTAGAAACTCTGCTCTTCCTTCAATTTCTCGTCTTTCTCCTCTAATCCGAACAAGACCAAGTGTTTGAAATTAAAAGATAGGGATTCTAATTTGTTGAAGAATGAGCTTGAAGATTGGGTTGTTTGTTATGTATAAGAAGGAAACAGAGTATTATGGGATTGGCTCGAATCCCATTTTCTCTGTGTGTACCATGATTCTATTGGAAACGTGGAGAAAGTAGAGGTTGACGAAAATGAGAGGTTTTGCGTAGACATAATGAATGATTTAGAATCAGTGGGAAGTTAGCTGAACAAATGGAGAATAGGGAAAAATGTGATCCATAAGGATAGTTCTCTGGTTAAGTTTGTTGTTGTTTCTTGGAAGGAAGATGAAGAGCTTCGTTTCGTTATGTTTGAGAAGCTTACGTTTCATCGGAAAGAAGCAAATCTAAAGTAAAAAGGTTGAGAAAAGAAATTGGAACTCTTCAATCATGGTGACTCCATGGATCTAAGATCGAGGAAATCACAGGTAATGGCTAGGCGAGCACGTGAGATAGAAGCTGGTTTAGATATTTATGCTAGATTCTGGTTTATCGAATCATGAAATGGCAAAGCATTCTCTCAGTCAGAAAACATGAGTAAAGTGGTACCACTAGTTCCTACAGACATAAGCATCCAACCCTTGTGATGTTTCTAGTTCTAAAGATAAATCCAAATATGAAGAAGATTTAGCAATGGTCGTAGGTCATACAGTCTATTAAAGAGTTCCTCCTTCCAATAAGAAATAGTGGGAAAGAGCTTACTCAGGAACCATCTCAGACGACAGTGAGGAAACCTTCCCAAAGCAGAATCGTGGTGTAGCTAGAAAACGCCAACTGGTTGACAAACTAAACAGTTCTGATGCCTTGATGGCTTCTATTATGCCTTTGACTTCTTTGTCATCAGAGACTCCATCGTCGAGGTAGCATTGCAAGTCTGTACAGACGTCTGCATATATCAGGGAACCATTATGTTGCATAACCTTGTGTGATGGGTCGATTACTTTTAGAACCGCAGTTATGGATTGAACTCGAATGGATTGTTCTCCTGTCATGATGCCCTTTGCGAGCTGCGGGAGCAGCGACAAGAGAACATGTTGGCAGCCCCGGTCCAACATAAATGGTGGTCCGAGTCACGATTAAAAATGTGGCCTTTTATAAATTACAAATTTTGCAGTTAAAAAAGCACTATTCTTTGCATTTCTGAAAAAAATACATCAAATCGAAAAAGAACAAAACATTATTTATGAAAAATAATTCTCTTTGCATTTTTTCCTAACTCGTTTAATTTTTTTTTAAGTGGTCTTTAGATAAATAATTATGTGACATAAACCAATTATTGTTTTAGTTACAAAATAATATTTTAAATAAAAACATGAAGTTCAAATTTTGTGCATTATAAACTATTAACCTAAAACTAAATATGTGACCCATAAAAACCTAAAAAAGGTGGTGGTCTTAGGCCATCGCCTAGCTCGCCTGCCCTACGGACCGGGCCTGCATGTTGGCTTAGTGGAAGAGGAGTTTTGCTGAGTAATTCAGCCAAATCCACCTTTCTGCATATCCAGGGTGCCATGGCATATTCGTATGTCTCTAGAGCCGATTTGAAACCGTCTTCGTACTTCCCTTCTTGAATCAAGCTAACTATAGTTGCAGCCAGAGTCCCTTCACCAGCTACAGTCTCTTCTTCTTCGTACTTTCCTTCTTGAACAGTCACGATTCCTTCACCAGCTGATGCAAATCCTTCCTGAGCAGCCGAAGTCCCTTCTGATGCAAAATGTTCCCTCATTTGAAAGTTTTTAGAGAGTAACAGAATGGAGAAAGATATATAGGGGTAACGTTGGTATATGGTGAAAAAAGTAGGGGTAATATCGACTAATTAACGCTAACGTCCAAAAGAACTTTTTTGCGCTGCAGAGAGGTACGAAACGAAGAACGTGGTTAATTCTCGCAGAGAGAAAAAGTGTTGTAATCAACAAAAATAAATGGAAAATGGAATCCGTTGAGTGAGGAGGTCGACGATTAGAATCCGCGGCGTGATGAAGAAAGGATTGCTGGAAGAGTAGAGCGAATAACGTTGATTCGCCGGAAGATCGGCGGTGATCTCCGTCGGAAGAGGAGAATCGAGGCCCATAAGTGAAGATATCAGGAGCATTTGAATCATCTCACTGTACGTACAACCTCCAAAAGTTTTCATTCTTTCACAAACGCATCGATCAATGCATTGAAAGTGATTACATCAGGTTTTATATCCCTTTTCACCATCTGATTAACCATAGACATCGCATCTTCAATTCTATTCCCGAGGCAGACCCCATTGATCAGAGAGGTGAACGTGACGATGTCAGGCTCGAAACCAAGCTGAGAAGATTGGCAGAAACAGTTCATCAAAAGGTTGCAAGTATAGAGATCGTGTGATATACCCTTCATTCGTAGATGCTCGCAGAGATTGATCACAAGAGAGTGGTTCCAGAATTACCTTTCTCATGACGATGAAGATGAAGAAACCCCATCGCCATCAACGCAATTACATACGCAATCGATTCTGCCTTTGATTGGTTTCGTCCCAAATTAGAATTTTTTTTGTTGAGAACCATCATTCGATTACGATACTCGTTAGGAATATTGAAAAGCTGAACCCAAAAGGAAATTGTTTGTAGAAAATTAGGATACATCCTCCTAGTCCATCGATCCATGACTACCATCCAATCCTTGAATCACCGAGAGAAGGTGATGTTCTGCTGTAAAGAAAAATTGAACTACTAGACTGAGGCGACTATTAGTCGCGGCCCGCCGGCGAGTTTTCCGTCGAGATCTGTACCGGTGGTAGAGAAGATCTGATACTTAGTTGCTGCATCGCTTTCCATAAATCCTTCTCCATGTTTCATGAGTGATTTTACAGTAAAAGAAGATGAATTTACAGATAAAACCGAATCAAATCGCACTTGGTGAAGGTGAACCTTAAATAAAGAATTGTTTTTTGACTCATCAATATATAAACAATCTACATATCTTATTTTTTGTATTTTTTTTCGTTGGAAGATTAAATTTTACACCACTCTATTTCTAATTTTCTATCGTCATGATTCTGGAAATAAAAGTGAAAATCATAAAGAAAATTTATGTTCGAAAAATAAAAAAAAATCTCCAAGAAATTCTATTTCCACCAGTTTTTTATTTAAAGTTTTCAAGTTTCAACCATCTCGAGACACTTCGTGGTGATCGGAGCGACATGTTACATCGGAAAAATCATCGTCGAGGGAAGCGCCAAGTCCGGCCACGCCACTTTCGCTCTGCTCTCTCTCCGATCCCGTTAAGGCCAAATTCGTCGAGAGCTTCAAATATCTCGGCTTCACTATACTATGTACGTTGACTGTAAAGCTCAATGAGCTATTTCCCTTTATATCTTTGATTTTCTATCTATCACAATAAAGTTTGAATCTTTTCTTGCTTTGAAAATGCTTTCATGGTATCAGAGCCCAGAAGATCGGGATTTTTAGGTGTTAGTTTGAAGCTGGCAAATCTTTGAACCATTACGCGGCTCCATCTCTTCATGTGCAAGATCTTCTGCTTACTACAGCCGCAAATCAGAGATCTTCTCCGGTTTCTTCATCAATAGCTATGCTTCCGGTCGAGAATCTTCAAATCGAGAATGAGAATCTTCAGATCGAGAACTGTAGACTCATGGCGAGATGTCTGGCTCCACTAATTGCTGCTTCCGGCGAAGAAAAAAAAAAAAAATGATCTCCGTTGCTGAATCGAGTTTAGAAGTAGACGATGATGGCATTATGTGGGATGTATGTCATAGCAAAGATGGTGATTCATCAACTCTCAACGTTTTCTTTGATGGGTATGATTTAATTGCTCATTTCTTCGTGTTGTGTGAACCCTCTTGATAAGGCTATACTAGAAAGGGATTGGTTCTGCTCGCTGTTTCATGAAGCTAAAATGGAATATACTAGTATTGGGTTTGATAAGGTCTTGATTGTGGCTGCAAGTTTATGGTGATTTCAATGGCAAACAAAAAGACTCATTGAAGGCACACAAAGTGCTCGGTGAAATGTCAAAAATAAGGCTAATTGTTAGAATGACAGATTTTTGGTGGCTTTTGAATAACAAGTTGAGATTGAGTGAAGTTTCAATAGTTGTGGGAAGATGATTCTTTCGTCATGAGATAACTTAGGGGAGTTAAACGGGAAAAGAAACCCGGACTCTTCGTGAGACAAAAAGGTTAAAAGAACCTGAAAAATTCTCACACTAATGTTCTCCTTGGTGAATAGAGTATGCGTCTACATCATTGTGATTCTTGCTTCGCCTCTTCATGCTATTACCAAGTCGTCTTCATTTGCTTTCAAACTTGGCATCTTGGTTTTCACCCGACGCCAAGTTTGCGGGGGAGTATTAGAACATAAGAAAGAAGCCCATAACTATTTCATGTCAAGCCCATTAGTCTCTATGTGTTTAGGGTTTTCAACAAAATAGATTCATATATAAGTTTGTGTAATGAGAAAAAGAGAGGTAACTTTGGGAGTTGCAATTTGTGCAGCTCTCTTCTTCCTTTTTATGAAATATCAATTAAATATTATTTAGCTCTTGGGGTTCTAAATTCAATATTTCCATTTTTTTTTATTTCTTGCACAATAAAGCTCAATGAGCTATTTCCCTTTATATCTTTGATTTTCTATCTATCACAATAAATTTTGAATCTTTTCTTGCTTTTGATTTGAAAATGCTTTCAGACTGTTAATCTCTTTTCTTACTTAGTCAATCTGGAAGGTTTATGATCCGATTTGTGTTCTTTCTTCATCTTCTAAGCATATTTTTTTTTGTGGAAATCGTTATTACTGAAACTTTGTTGATTGGAATCCGATGATTCTTGTGATAATGACAACATGGAAGTTTTAAGTGGAAAAGAGAGCTTAGTGAAAGCGATTAAACACGTTGGTCGACCCCAAATTCTAGATCAGATCAATATCATCGACGGCATCAAAGAATCTGGAAATGTTAAGGTCCCTCTTTTATTTTTGTATGTAATCACACTCATTCTTAGCTACATCCTTTCTAACAGGCTTAGGCAGATGCTCAATACATTTAGAACGAATCTTTTGTCATCCAGAGATTCTTACCGTCGGAATTTGCCAACGACGCGGACCGTACAGTGTTAATTACTTTTTATGATTTCAATTCATGAAATCTATCCCAAGATGAACTAGATTTGATTTAATCCAACCACAAACATTTCTTATGAGAGAAGAATCAATTACCTTGATCCATGCTTAAACTCAATGATGGATACAACTCTTTTGAATGATTTTCTCCTCCTTTAGCCTTTATCCTTACGATTCTCTTTGATGGAGAGAGAATCCCCTTTCTCTTGCTTACAACAACTCACACTCCTTCATGGCAATTCCTTTGATAAGAGTTTTTATCAACTCTAATTCTCTCATTTAATTTAATCTTTAATCATGTCTTGATCAAGAGAGAAAGACATGCAAAAAATGAGAGAATGACACATCACCTCTTTCCTTTATGATTGCCTTCCAAGTGTACATGTGTTATGACTTTTCTAGAGTATATTTAATCACATCATATATATACACATGAGAAAGGGGATATTTATTTGTCAAAGGAGGAGGGTTATCATTACACACAAATTCTAATAACGTTATCGAAACCGATCCATCACGGTGTTCGTCTTTTATATTAGAATTTCTCTAAACTTAATATGAACTTGCTCATTAATATTAAATCGAGACACATAGGTCACATATAAGAATAAATATTCTTACATTCTCCCACTTGACCTTTGTGTTGACTTGATGATTTAATTAACTGTAATGCGCGCTTTTATATCAAGTCCACTTAACTCTTAACTATAACAATAAAATCAGAATAGATCGAATCATGGCGGTCACAAGTCATTTAATCGACAAGCTTCCTTCCATGTATCACAATCAATCCAAATTTTTTATATATAGCTTCTTTTATGTTGAGAAAAACTTTAATTCTCAAGCTAACCATATGTTATCTTCAAACCATACGTATACACACAAACTTTAATGATAACATACTTTATAAACCAGAAACGTAACCATAAGAGAATTCAAAAGTGTCACACCCATAATGAGCAAACCATAACTATAATAACAAGGATTTATCTATAATACCCATACGTTCTACATGGCCAATGAACGCCTTGGGTGGTATTCCTTTAGTTAACGGATCCGCTACCATCATATCCATTTTTATATGCTCAAAGGACACTTTACGTTTCTGTACTTCTTCTTTGATGGACAAGTACTTTAACTCCATGTGCTTAGCACCCTTTGAGTACTTGTCATTCTTTGAAAAGAAGACAGCTGCGGAATTATCACAATAAATTCTCAACGGCTTCTCTATACTGTCGACAATTTGAAGCCCTGAGATAAAGTTCCGCAACCACAATGCGTGAATTTTGGCCTCAAAGCATGCCACAAATTCAGCCTCCATAGTGGAAGTAGCAATGACAGACTGCTTTCCACTTTTCCATGATACTGCTCCTCCAACTAATAGGAACAGATAGCCAAACGTCGATTTTCTGCTATCGACGCATCCGGCATAATCTGAATCTGAATATCCAATGATCTCTAGATGATCAGATGTCCTATATGTAAGCATGTACTCTTTGGTGCCTTGCAAGTACCTGAGGACTTTCTTTGCAGCTTTCCAGTGGTCCATTCCAGGATTACTTTGATATTGATATGCTCAATTTAATACCCTAAATAGTACTAAAGCAGTTGCTGCAGTAAATCAGGGGTCGAACACATGAACTCAGTTATCACACAATAGACTCTATAGATCCGAAACAAGCTAAACCAAACGATTTGATTGAAAACAAGAATGCAAGTAAAAGTGTTGTAAATTCAGTTGGAGGCAGATAGGTTCAGGGTATTTCTCAGGAAATCAATGAATGCAGTCTAATTAACTAACAGGATTCAGATTAAGCGCTGTTCTAGAACTCAAATCACTAAAATATAATTAACCAACTCTCGTTGCGAAAACTATCTAAATCTAAATCCTATGAATTCCAAATCTCTTTGCGAATCCTAAAGTCTAAATCAGCTTTAATAACAGGTTTGATATGTTCACAAATCAATCAAACCAAATCTCTTTGCGAATAATCGATTTGCTCGCCTAAGGTTCTATCAGGTAATTAATCGCACTCTCGTGCCTAATCAATTATCCTAAGATCTAAATTCTAGGTGATTAATCTAGAATTAGCTTTGAGAACAACCTAAGGTGAAGAACTAATTTAGATAATAAATCCAAACAGATAATCAACCTAGCATTCAAAGAAATCCCTATGAGAAAACCCCAAACCTAACATGAACCATCGAAAAGACCCTTTTCCCAAACACCCAAATGTCACCAAATCAGCTTTCGATCTAACCACCATGTACTTCTCCGTAGACATTCGCAGCTTTTCCAGACTCCACACAAAATCCCACAACAATTTTCAAGTAAAGCCCTCATCGCCAGTTTCATCTCTGCAGCTAATATTCAAGAACCTTCTAGACTCTTTACCAGACAATATCTTGACAAAGGAACCACCCTTTTTCACACTTTTTGTATCAATTTTTCTCCCCCAGACTTATTTCTTATTATATCCTTTTTATAATTTTTTATTTTCAGCTTAGCATATACACATCAAGGTAGGAGACGCGAGTATTGATGGTGTTTGCCACCAAATCCCCGGTTCTTCCGTATCTATGTATCAAAGGAGGTAGGCGAATAATGGCATCATAGGAAAATCCTAGCCTCGCTTCCAATCCTTCCCCTCTTAAGTAGAATAATGGGATCGCAGAAAATTTTCCTAACCCTCTACTCAGAAGAAAATCATTTCAATCTTTTATGCTCTTATCTATCAACTTATAACAGGGGAGAGAGATACCATAACTAAACACATGGGTTCCTTTATCAGATATGAATGATGAATCAAGCTCTAAAAACACTAACCACATTGATGAAGTGCAAAAATTTGGCTCAGGCTTCAGAAGAACTCTGCTGGAGACATGGATGTTTTCTAGTCAACTGGTCAGCCTTTGGATTTTTTATTAGTCGATCTAGAACTGATCCTGTAACACTGTGCACTCAAAAACAAAATCAAATCAATAGGTTCAAGCACATGATCATCATCTCCAACAAAATTTTGACTCAATAAAACAATTTTGACTCGATAAAACGACTGACTCTAAGAAAAACAAAAACTTTGTCAGCAGACACCTCCCCTAGACTTGAACAACACTGTCCCCAGTGTTAACTAGCCTAGAGTCAGTGAAAGAAAACAAAAGAACAGACTAAAATTAGGAAAAATAAGAAGTTACCTTGCTGGAACGTCAAGTATCGATCGACACACAGCCTGGTATCGATCGATACTGGGCTTAAATCGACTTGACGAACCTTTCTTCCACGATTGGTGTCGATCGATACCAATAGGGTATCGATCGACACTAGGCGATTTCGAGTTTTGCTCCTTGTTTATCCTGACACAAACGTAAATCGAACGAAAATAAAAACAAAAACGACTCAAAAACAGACTCACCAGTGGGTTGCCTCCCACCAAGCGTTCGTTTAACGTCAATAGCTTGACTGTAACGCCATTCAGGACGTTGGTGCATCATCCAAAGGCATTATCTGCCCTGTTGGAATCTCGGCTTTCGCCCAATAGTGTTTCACTCTTTGTCCATTGACAGTGAACTCTTCGCCCTTGAGATTTATCAGCACTACATCACCATGTTGTCTGACCTCCTTGATTGTGAAGGGACCTGACCAACGAGAACGCAGTTTACCAGGAAACAATTGCAAACGAGAGTTATACAGAAGTACCTGATCGTTCGGTTCGAAGTGTCTGGAGATGATCTTCTTATCATGATAAGCTTTGGTTCTCTCCTTGTACAGCTTCGAGTTCTCATAAGCGTGGTGCCTGATCTCATCCAGCTCGTTCAGCTGAATCAATCTCCTCTCAGAAGCAGATTTGATGTCGAAGTTCAGCATCTTCGTTGCCCAAGCAGCCTTGTGCTCAATCTCCACAGGAAGATGACATGCTTTCCCATACATCATTTGGAA
>PKML01078018.1:110911-132231 GCA_002933935.1 Eutrema yunnanense | reverse complement strand
TTCGACACAGCAACTTCAAGGAACCGTGGACGATTCGTGTGAAGTCCGATCGGGCTGAATTTTGGTGGATGACTTCACAGTACTACTGTCTAGAGAATCAACGGTGGGATCGAGAAGTTAACGGTTTGTTGTGGAGTTAATCCTGCATTTAAGAGGCAGCTAAGGGAAGTGTTCTTCCTCTTCAAGTGGCTAAGGTGAGGCGGGACTTGTGGATCTATAGGTTGTCTTAGGCATAGTTGTATATGTGTGTGCGGAACCTAGAATTAGAGATTGATTGATAATTAAAACGAACATGGATGATTGATTGAGAACGGATGTATGTATTGTTGATTGGTGTTAGTCTAGGCGCGTTAGAGCGTATGATTGATCCCGGCCCATGGACATTGCGGACCATGGACGGATTGTTTGCTGGTCTTCACAAAGGACATTTCGCGAAGTGGGACCATGGCTGGACCATACACAGAGGAAGTATGGCCGGTACAGGGGCTGACGGGCCTGTTGGATTGTGGCTGACGAGTCACCAGATTTTTGACGTTCTCGTGAGTGGGAGCTTGCTTGCTAGGATTTCTGTGTACTTGTGAAATATTGATGTTTGCTGCTTGTCTAATTTAGGTTAAGTAGACATATATGTGGTTATGCTTAATTCTTCGTATAGATCAAGTGGGCAGGTAGGATCGTCCTCACTGAGTAACTTGTTACTCACCCCTCAAATTCTCCTTTTCAGATCAGACTCGTGTTGAAGTCGCATTGGTGTTATTCCGGGATAAAAATGGTGTTTTTATCTTATTTAAGGTTTTAAAGAGATTTATGCTTATTTATTTTTTTCTAAATTTAAATTCTTGTTTTATTATGACATTTTAAGTTCATAATTGATTTATTATAAATAATTTTCCAGACATTAATTAAGTATTGATGAATTCGTTATAATTAAGTGAATGTGATTCAAGTTAGGTTAAGTTTGCGAGACTAGGGTGTTTGTGACATCCCAAACCTCAAATTTTTAAATTTTTCCCCACCACCTACTACTCTCCACTAAAACCCACTTAACCTACTACTCTCCACTCACCACCTCCACTACCTCCATCACCAAATCCCTCCACTTCACCAACCAAGAACCACCATCTCCACTTCCACTTCACTAAACCCCTCCTCACAACTCTATAAAAACCCAAGAAGAAGAGAGAAGCAAATCACAAAAAGAAAAAGAGAGAAGAGAGAAGAAAGAACAAAGAGAGAGGTCACATTACCGTAAAAAAAGGAGAATAGAGAGAGAGGAAGAGAGGAGTTTTCGTTCACCACCGTCAACTCCCGAGCACCACCACCGTGAGCTGCTCACCGCTGGAGAATATTCCGCTAGCACCGGAGCCACCACACGTCATCTCTTCTCCATCCCTTCGGCTTCTCCGTGTCCTCTCCGTGCGTGAAGGGGAGGTGCGATCCGAGTCACCACCACCGCCTCTGTTCTTCATCGTCGAGCCACCGCCGTGCACAAGTTTGGACGCCACCATCATCGGAGTGACCGAGCTGTGACGAAGCAAATCAAAGACCGAAACAAAGAAGGAGATGAAGAAGAAAAACAGTTTTGGAAGGCGGGTTTTGCGGGACACTTTACCGATTAACCTGAAGGAGTTAGAACATGATTTTAGTGTCTCTGGTAAGAGAACACAATCAAGAATCCACAGGAACTGACGAGACTTCAATCGGAGTTAAACTCAAGAAGTTATACTCGTTGCTTTCTGGCCAAGAAACTGCTGAAGCTGTCTCAGTATTTGACCAAGTCTGGAACAGTGTGCGACTTGGGGAGTTAAGAGATCGTTTGCGATCTGACCAGAGGGAGTTAGGTCACGATCAGAACACCCCTAGAAAGACCTCGTTGCAAGGAAGCCGTAGCAGTTGACTGATTGTCATTCCGAGGTAAACCCCATCCGCATTTCGATCTACAAGTTGAGCGGAAATCACTGTTTTCTTCAAAACCCAGAAAACCTGCTTCGACACAGCAACTTCAAGGAATCGTGGACGATTCGTGTGAAGTCCGATCGGGCTAATTTTGGTGGATGACTTCACAGTACTACTGTCTAGAGAATCAACGGTGGGATCGAGAAGTTAACGGTTTGTTGTGGAGTTACTCCTGCATTTAAGAGGCAGCTAAGGGAAGTGTTCTAGTGGAGAGTAGTAGGTTAAGTGGGTTTTAGTGGAGAGTAGTAGGTGGTGGGGAAAAATTTAAAAATTTGAGGTTTGGGATGTCACAAACACCCTAGTCTCGCAAACTTAACCTAACTTGAATCACACTCACTTAATTATAACGAACTCATCAATACTTAATTAATGTCTGGAAAATTATTTATAATAAATCAATTATGAACTTAAAATGTCATAATAAAACAAGAATTTAAATTTAGAAAAAAATAAATAAGCATAAATCTCTTTAAAACCTTAAATAAGATAAAACACCATTTTTATCCCGGAATAACACCAATGCGACTTCAACACGAGTCTGACCTGAAAAGGGGAATTTGAGGGGTGAGTAACAAGTTACTCAGTGAGGACGATCCTACCTGCTCACTTGATCTATACGAAGAATTAAGCATAACCACATATATGTCTACTTAACCTAAATTTAGACAAGCAGCAAACATCAATATTTCACAAGTACACAGAAATCCTAACAAGCAAGCTCCCACTCACGAGAACGTCATAAATCTGGTGACTCGTCAGCCACAATCCAACAGGCCCGTCAGCCCCTGTACCGGCCATACTTCCTCTATGTATGGTCCAGCCATGGTCCCAGTTCGCGAAACGTCCTTCGTGAAGACCAGCAAACAATCCGTCCATGGTCCGCAATGTCCATGGGCCGGGATCAATCATACGCTCTAACGCGCCTAGACTAACACCAATCAACAATACATACATCCGTTCTCAATCAATCATCCATGTTCGTTTTAATTATCAATCAATCTCTAATTCTAGGTTCCGCACACACATATACAACTATGCCTAAGACAACCTATAGATCCACAAATCCCGCCTCACCTTAGCCACTTGAAGAGGAAGAACACTTCCCTTAGCTGCCTCTTAAATGCAGGAGTTACTCCACAACGAACCGTTAACCTCTCGATCCCACCGTTGATTCTCTAGACAGTAGTTGTGTGAAGCCCTCCACCAAAATTCAGCCAGATCGGACTTCACACGAATCGTCCACGGTTCCTTGAAGTTGCTGCGTCGAAGCAGGTTTTCTGGGTTTTGAAGAAAACAGTGATTTCCGCTCAACTTGTAGATCGAATTTCGGATGGGGTTTACCTCGGAATGACAATCGGTCAACTGCTACGGCTTCTTTGCAACGAGATCTTTCTAGGGGTGTTCTGATCGTGACCTAAATACCTCTGGTCAGATCGCAAACGATCTCTTAACTCCCCAAGCCGCACACTGTTCCAGACTTGGTCAAATACTGAGACAGCTTCAGCAGTTTCTTGGCCAGAAAGCAACGAGTATAACTTCTTGTGTTTACCTCCGATTGAAGTACCGTCAGTTCCTGTGAATTCTTGATTGTGTTCTCTTTCCAGAGACACTAAAATCATGTTCTAACTCCTTCTGGTTAATCGGTAAAGTGTCCCGCAAAACCCGCCTTCCATAACTGTTTTTCTTCTTCATCTCCTTCTTTGTTTCGGTCTTTGATTTGCTTCGTCACAGCTCGGTCACTCCGATGATGGTGGCGTCCAAACTTGTGCACGGTGGTGGCTCGACGATGAAGAACAGAGGCGGTGGTGGTAACTCGGATCGCACCTCCCCTTCACGCACGGAGAGGACACAGAGAAGCCGAAGGGATGGAGAAGAGATGACGTGTGGTGGCTCCGGTGCTAGCGGAATCTTCTCCAGCGGTGAGCAGCTCACGGTGGTGGTGCTCGGGAGTTGACGGTGGTGAACGAAAACTCCTCTCTTCCTCTCTCTCTCTATTCTCCTTTCTTTTAAGGTAATGTGACCTCTCTCTTTGTTCTTTCTTCTCTCTTCTTTTCTCTCTTTTTTTTGTGATTTGCTTCTCTCTTCTTCTTGGGTTTTATAGAGTTGTGAGGAGAGGTTTGGTGAAGTGGAAGTGAAGATGGTGGTTCTTGGTTGGTGAAGTGGAGGGTAGTAGGTTAAGTGGGTTTTAGTGGAGAGTAGTAAGTGGTGGGGAAAATTTTAAAAATTTGAGGTTTGGGATGTCACACAAAGAGATTCGTCCAAGAATTCGAAAATATCTCGTGAAGACTTGTGACTTGAGAGTCTTAGTCGAAACTGTGGATGCGGAATCGCACACCTAGTTTTTGTAAGGATTTTTAGGGAAGAACTTTGAGTGGGTTAGTTTCTATCTATGAATCAAAGATGTAATTTGGATATAAACTCGACGAATTGGATTTGTATTGAATCGATCAAGGATTGTTACAAGTAATGTGATCTTGAAGAGATTTTACAAGTAATTATCTATTTGCTGTTCAGAAAGAATTGTCCTCTAAATCTAGATATCGGTTCCTTCTTATACTCGACGTCGAGCTGGGCTTCTCCCGGATACTGCGGACGTCGCGTATCCCGCAGATCGAGNTCTTGGTTGGTGAAGTGGAGGGTAGTAGGTTAAGTGGGTTTTAGTGGAGAGTAGTAAGTGGTGGGGAAAATTTTAAAAATTTGAGGTTTGGGATGTCACACAAAGAGATTCGTCCAAGAATTCGAAAATATCTCGTGAAGACTTGTGACTTGAGAGTCTTAGTCGAAACGACATGGATCTGAAGACTGAATCATCTGATCATAGCTATTAGCTATGACTTGAACCTGCGTGGTTATGACTTATGATTCTTATGGGCTTGGGCTTCGTATCTCTATAGACCCAACCATATATTTTCATTTGTTTTGTCTGAGATATGTATATTTATGCCGGTTGCACAAAAAAGAAAAAAAAAGAAAAAAAGAAGAAAGAAAGTATATTTATGCCAAATTATTTATTTAAATAAAATAGTTAAGTATATTGTAGTTGAATATTACATTTCTAAAGTCTTTTTATTTTGTCTGACTGATGACATTTCTAAAGTCTATATACATATATACTATAATTATTATAAAGACCGGCATTTCTAAAGTCTATATACATATATACTAGTCTATATCCATTTTTGTCGAATTATTAACTATTACAAATTTTGAAAACAATTATATAGACGATTCGATAACATAAAATTCTATCTGTTTACAATAATCTATAACAAACAGTTTTACATATACCATGCTTATGATAAACAATTTTATTTTTGACATGCAGAATTACGATGAACGATTCTACTTACACCACACTAAAAATCCCCGATTTATTAATCTATATAAATTGCATTATTTGTGACTCAAACTCCCTACTTCCTAGCATATAAATATATAATAATTTTTTTGGTCAATCCTAAATTGAATGGGCTTCCACATCAAGACTTGATAGAAGAACAAAATTGTGGACCACAAAGAGGTATATTCGGAGATGGCAAAAGGATCGAAATCTCGGTGTACAGTTTTTACAGCCGTCTTATACCTTCCGTGAAACAGAATGCGTGACGTCTGGTGAAGAGTAAAACAACGAACATTGCCGTTTTAATTAACCAAAACGGCAGAAACAAATCTATGGTGGGGCTTATTTCTACGGGACGGAAGTCAACAAAACGCACCGTCGCTATCTCCTCTTCTTCGCCTTAATGGAACATTGAACAGAGCAGAAGAAATAGTACCAAATCAATCTCAAACTCCGGAGAATATCAAGCTCCGTGTGATCCACAAGGTGACGTATCGTTCTATCTCACATACTCTTCATATGAATTTCAATTTTTCAATTTGCTTCTTCAAGCTTGTTCATTTAGCGAGAGATTATCTGAGAAATCAAAAATTACTTTATGTTTTTGAGTTTTCTTCTGATCTCGATGTGACGAATTTTAATCAGATTTGAGTTTCCAGATCTCTGGTGTTCGATTTTGATTCCGATCTTCCTGATTTGGGTAACTGTTATCATTTCCTTGTGGGTTTTTGCTTCTTGGATGATGATGGGGTTTACGTTTTGCTGAGTTGTTCTTGGCTCTTATTCTGAAGCTCACTCGTAAAAGCGTCGTCTCTTCCAGTGAACACTAAGAAGTTGTTGATAAATCTCGACTGCATTTCGATGTCCTCCTTGATGTTTAAGTATCGCTTAACAATTTCATTATTTTGCAGTTTATGGGAGTTTGAGGATGAAACTCTAGAATAATTTTTTTGCTTCCAAGCTAAAAAAAAACAATGAAGCGTTTTGTCTACATTAACGATGATGAAGCTTCAAAGGAGCTTTGTTGTGATAACCGTATATCTAACAGAAAGTATACATTGTGGAATTTTCTTCCGAAGAACTTGTGGGAGCAATTCAGGTGAAGATTTATTCATTTGATTTATATGGTTCTACAACGTTTTTTTTAATCATTTCCCTTCTCTGATCGAGATGTTCTATCTCCTTTCAGCCGGTTCATGAACCAGTATTTTTTGTTGATTGCATGCCTTCAGCTATGGTCACTTATCACCCCTGTAAATCCTGCAAGTACATGGGGTCCGTTAATATTCATATTTGCTGTCTCCGCTTCGAAAGAAGCTTGGGATGATTACCACAGGTACCTCTCAGATAAGAAAGCAAATGAGAAAGAAGTTTGGATCGTGAAACAGGGGATCAAGAAGCATGTATGAATCACTTTTGCATGATTTTTGCGTTGATTTTTTAGGTTATATTTTGGTTTAACTGTATTAGTATTTTGCTTCTAGATCCAAGCACAGGACATACAGGTTGGCAATATTGTCTGGTTGCGTGAGAATGATGAAGTTCCTTGTGATCTAGTTTTGCTTGGTACCTCAGATCCACAAGGTGTTTGCTATGTAGAGGTAGACTTCCCGTCATGCATGTAATTGATTTATGCTACAATCTAGTTTCTAAGTCGATGCGGGGTAACTTTTCTTGAGCACTTTCAATTGCGCTAAAAGTGAACTCATTCATGCAGACTGCTGCTTTAGACGGTGAAACTGATCTCAAAACAAGAATCATACCCTCAGCATGCGTGGGAATTGATTTAGAATTGTTACACAAAATGAAAGTAAGACTTCTTGTAAATTATCATGTCGCTTCTGGCTTTCCATGTTGTTTCCTTTAAAAGGATTTGATGTTAAGCTATCTATATTTTCAGGGTGTGATTGAATGTCCTATTCCAGATAAGGATATTCGAAGATTTGATGCAAACATGCGCTTATTTCCGCCATTTATTGACAATGACGTATGTTCTTTAACCATAAAAAACACTCTTCTTCAGTCTTGTTACTTGAGAAATACGGAGTGGGCTTGTGGCGTATCTGTCTATACAGGTAATTTTTTATTTTGTAAAAGTGGCTTGTTTTTTGGTTTTGAAATAGATTTCTAACTTTCAGGACCATGTAGTCTAAATATCTCTGGTTAGTCGTATGATTTTAGTTGACCTTGATAATGCTTTGATGAATTTCATACTCTTATAGGCAATCAAACTAAGCTTGGTATGAGTAGGGGTATAGCTGAGCCCAAACTTACTGCTATGGATGCAATGATTGATAAATTGACCGGAGCAATATTCGTTTTCCAAATTGTCGTTGTTTTGGTTCTCGGTGTTGCTGGAAATGTTTGGAAAGATACAGAAGCAAGGAAGGTTAGATTCCTACCTAATCCTCATACAATGTCATGTCCATAATAAATCTTTTACGCTTGTTTTGTAATGATTGGGCAGCTCTGAGCTATACGAACTTGGTTGTTGTATTTTTCAGCAATGGTATGTGCAGTATCCAGAGGAAGCCCCGTGGTATGAGCTGCTTGTAATCCCTTTGCGGTTTGAGCTTCTATGTTCCATCATGATACCCATCTCCATTAAGGTAGTTATAACTTTGTGGCTATACATGTGGAAACCCTAGTAAATCTCCTTGCTAGCTCTGGAGTGGCATATACAATGCATTAAGCGACTTCTTGGCATGTGAAAGAGAATCTGGATTGCAAATCGGGCTTAATGATAATATTTTATGGAACAACATTGATCGTGAACATAACATATATATATATATATATATATATATTTCGAACATAGCATACCTGTTTCTGCTAAGCATCTGGTTGATGTAATGTGGCAGGTGTCTCTAGATCTGGTTAAGGGTCTTTACGCAAAATTTATAGAATGGGATGTGGAGATGATAGATCAAGAGACTGGTACAGCATCTTATGCAGCAAAGTAAGTTCAGGATAGAGGCAGACTATCTCAGATTCACCTGTGAACACGTTAATCTCACGATTTTTTTTTTGAATTACGTGGCTTTTTGTGTGTGGCAGCACAGCAATAAGTGAAGACCTTGGGCAAGTAGAATACATTTTGACTGACAAAACTGGGACCCTGACAGACAACAAGATGATATTTAGAAGATGCTGTATTGGTGGCATTTTTTATGGGAATGAGAATGGGGATGCTTTAAAAGGTTTAATACTTCACTTCCGTGTGTATTATGTTGTCAGTGTTTACCCACCCAAATTGTGTTGAATGATAATATTAATCTATACATTATTTAAGCCTCTGCATCAGTGAATATGCATCAAAGGAGTATTGTTTCTAACTTGTCTTGATTTATCTTTCTGATCAGACGCACAACTTCTTAATGCCATCACCAGTGGCTCTACAGATGTCATCCGATTTCTTACAGTTATGGCAATCTGCAACACTGTTATACCTGTGCAGAGGTAATTTTCAAATTCTTGAATTTTAATTTTTCATAATATCTGCTTTTGTCAGTCAAGCATGGGAAAAATCCTTCACAGATCGTATTTTAGTTGTGTATTGTTCCCATTATCTAGGAATTTTCATTTCCTTATCTTTTTCTTGGGTGTTTCCATCTGATAGCAAAGCTGGAGATATTGTATACAAGGCCCAATCTCAGGATGAGGACGCTCTTGTGATTGCTGCAGCAAAGTTGCACATGGTCTTTGTCGGCAAAAATGCCAATCTTCTAGGTAAAGTAATCTCATTTCAGTTTTGCTCTCCATGGAATATGTACCTAAAAATTAGTTCTCATTTGTTGTTTCGTCCTCTTTATTGAATGCAGAAATCAGGTTTAATGGTTTGACGATTCGTTATGAGGTACTGGAAATTCTTGAATTCACTTCAGATCGAAAAAGAATGTCGGTGGTAGTGAAAGATTGTCAGAATGGGAAAATTATTCTTTTGTCAAAAGGTGCAGATGAATCCATCCTTCCCTACGCATGTGCTGGTGAGTTGACGTATCTCTTATCAATATGAGACGAGGAAGTAGTGTCCTACTGAATGTGCTCAGAGCTGATGGCCAATTATTTTCGACTATGCTATTAGGTCAGCAAACCAGAACTATTGCTGAAGCTGTAGATCACTATGCCCAGCTGGGGCTCCGAACATTGTGTTTGGCTTGGCGTGAACTGGAAGAAGATGAGTATCTAGAGTGGTCAGTAAAGTTTAAAGAGGCTAGTAGTGTTCTGGTTGATAGGGAGGTAATTGGAACAATTCTTCTCTGTTTTGGTTGCTCACTTGAAGCAATTATGAAGTATGTCAGTTTTATCTTATGACTTAATTAAGTCGATGCACTTGATTGCCGCCAAATTGATGCTTTTCTGATGTCACAGTGGAGAATTGCTGAGGTCTGTCAAAGGTTAGAACATGATCTTTATATTCTGGGGGTCACTGCAATAGAAGACCGCTTGCAGGTAAAATTTTAAATGCCGAGGACATATAGAGAGGTTCACAATGTAATATAAGTTAGCATTATAAGTAGGAGAGGACTGTCTTATGCATATCTACCTGATTTTTATAGGATGGTGTACCAGAGACAATTGAGACACTTAGAAAAGCAGGGATAAACTTTTGGATGCTGACTGGAGATAAGCAGAATACAGCTATACAGATTGCTCTTTCATGTAATTTTATCTCCCCGGGTAAGTTGGGATAGTTTCCTTTTCTTTTTTATTTGTGTTAGAAAGCTTTGCATATTGCTACTTATCATGCCTTGTTGCCATAATCATGTTTATATCAGAGCCTAAAGGTCAACTTCTATTGATTGATGGAAAAACTGAAGAAGATGTTTCTCGGAGTTTGGAGAGGGTTTTGCTTACAATGCGAATTACAGCTTCAGAACCTAAGGTTCACCTTCTAAGCTAAATTCTTGAATTTTTGCATCCTTGGAACAATTTCCTATCACCTGTATCAGAGAATAATTTTATGGGTCGTACAGGACGTAGCGTTTGTTATTGATGGCTGGGCTCTAGAAATTGCTCTGAAACACCATCGCAAGGATTTTGTTGAATTAGCTATACTTTCTAGGACAGCCATATGTTGTCGCGTCACACCTTCACAAAAAGCTCAGGTACCCATCCCAACGCTAGGTGCTATGATTTCTTATTACACTTATTTAAGTATTCAATTTATCCAAGTGGCCTTTCAGATGCTCATCATCTTATTTGATGTTTTGGTCAAACTTTTTTTCGTGACTCTACAGTTAGTTGAAATCTTAAAATCCTGCGATTATCGAACCCTGGCAATTGGTGACGGTGGGAATGATGTAAGAATGATACAGCAAGCTGATATCGGGGTCGGCATCAGCGGAAGAGAAGGACTGCAGGCAGCAAGAGCTGCAGATTATAGCATTGGAAGTAAGAGTATTAGCAAGAAATTTATTTCCTTTATACAAACTTAAGATACATATCATACAAATTTGTTTTTCCGTATACCTCCAACTGCTTCTGAATTGTATTACTTTGTCGATCGGTCTTTTACGAAACGGAATAACCAAAAAAAGATTGATTTGTAGTATCTTTTGTTGCATGGACAAATTGTTTAGCCTGTTTAAACAGGTTCTTGATGGACTAATCTTTGATTGCAGGATTCAGGTTTCTGAAAAGACTGATTCTTGTTCATGGGAGGTATTCATATAACCGGACAGCATTTTTGTCCCAGTATTCCTTCTACAAATCTCTGTTGATATGCTTTATCCAGATTTTGTAAGTTTATTATTTCCACAGACATGTTCTCAGTAGATAGCATCCAGGTTGTTCCTAAAATACTGACAACAGAATCTATGCAGCTTCTCGTTTATTTCAGGCGTTTCTGGAACCAGTCTTTTCAATTCGGTTAGCTTGATGGCGTATAACGTTTTCTACACCAGTATTCCTGTTCTTGTTAGTGTAATTGATAAAGATCTTAGTGAAGCATCAGTAATGCAACACCCTCAGATTTTGTTCTACTGCCAAGCTGGAAGGTATGCTTGGATAATTCTGTCTTACTCTGCTTTGATTTCGTTGAGGGTTTCACTAAATGTGAAGCTAACTGTTCATACGTTAATGCATATATGTAAATTTCATGTTTTCCCCCAATTCAGGCTTCTTAATCCGAGCACATTTGCTGGGTGGTTTGGCCGATCCCTTTTTCACGTGAGTACTGTCATCTCAAATCTACTCAATTGAGTACATTTTTTTCACTGCATCTAAAGTCTACATTCACCAATTAGTAATATACTTATATACATATGTACTATGCAAACTCTACACACCTAGTTGAAATGCTTAACGCAACTTTTTTTCTTCTTCTTCCTTTCTGCTCATATTCCCATGTATAAATCTGAAATCTGGGTTATTTTTGCAGGCGATTGTTGTATTTGTAATAACCATTCACGCATATGCTTATGAGAAAAGTGAGATGGAGGAGCTTGGAATGGTAGCTCTCTCTGGATGTATATGGCTTCAAGCTTTTGTTGTGGCTCAAGAAACAAAGTACAGCTCCTTTTCCTTGCGGCTACACACATCTAGACTCATATATCACATTTAAAATGTGCATGTTCAGGATACAAACACCCATGCTTAATACTAATTCTTTTTTTTATATGATTTCTTGATGTTCGATGCAGTTCCTTTACGGTGTTGCAACACCTTTCCATTTGGGGAAATCTGGTCGCTTTCTATGCCATAAACTTTCTCTTCAGCGCAATACCGTCATCGGGAATGTACACCATCATGTTCCGCCTCTGTTCTCAACCTTCTTACTGGATAACAATGTTTGTGAGTATCAAAAATCCATCTCTTATTATCTGCCTATAAATCTCCATTAACGAACACCAAGTAAAAATAATACTTGTTTTTATCTCTTGTGCAGCTCATAGTTGGAGCAGGCATGGGTCCTATTTTCGCATTGAAGTACTTCCGTTACACATACAGACCCAGCAAGATCAATATACTCCAACAAGCTGAACGAATGGGCGGTCCAATACTGACTCTAGGAAACATCGAAACGCAACCAAGGGCCATCGAGAAGGAAGTATCTCCATTATCCATCACTCAGCCCAAGAACCGAAGCCCGGTCTACGAGCCTCTGCTATCAGATTCTCCAAACGCAACTCGTCGCTCGTTTGGCCCTGGAACTCCATTCGAGTTTTTCCAGTCACAGTCAAGATTATCCTCATCATCTGGTTATACGAGAAACTGCAAAGACAACTAAAAACATTGTTTTGTCTGCAGTCATGGGGGTAGTGTTCTTCATTTTTTTTTTTCCAATTTTTTCAGTTCGTGACGTTTGCGACTTTTCTTAACTCAACTAAAAATGCAGATAAAAGAAGGAGAAAGAAATGGACAAAAAAATAGAACAGTTGTATATAGACTACTTTACTGGATTTATCAGATGTTGAGAAGTAGTCTTTTAATTTAGAAACTCATAAATATACAGCCAAGAACACCAAAAACCCATTGTCATGTCTGCGAAATAGATCTTATTTCATTAATTTATTAGATCTCTGTGAGGGAAAACCAAATAGAGTTCCACTGCAACAGTATTTGAAGAGAACAAATGGATATTGATGGTAATATATATATATATAACTCGAATGTTACAATCTCGATCTACGTATAAACCTCTTCCCTGGTTTCTGCTTCGACCGCCCAGTTTCCGACAACTTTATATCCCAATCCTCAACATTTTTGGGAATATAAACATCAAACAAGATTTGGCCAAGAACTCCATTGGGCTTAACCGCGTCGTCGTTTTGAGTACTGGGCAAACGAATCAAATCTTGTTCGTGTTCATCTTGCACAGACCCGCCGTTGCCCACGTAGTAACCTACGGTGCTAGGCACGAAGAAATGATCGGTTGTGACAAGTGGGGTTCCGTTGAAGCTTCGGTTAAGACCAGAGGTTGATTTCCCCAAGCTTTGAATTGGGTGTGATATCTCATCATCGCACTGAGTTTCTTTCATAGCTTCTCTGTCAAGACTTCTCGTCTTCTGCAAATAAACCGACGCTGCTTTTGACAAGAACTCGGATACAGCAGCTTTATAGTCGACTTGATTATACCGATAATGACCTGAGAAACATTATGTATAAATGTAAGATTCCGATCATAAAGAATCCATTCTGTAGAAAAGAACATCGCAAAGTTTTAGTACATAACTAACCAACGTGAGGAGAATCATTCCATTTGACTAGTTTTACATTTCCTCCTAGTTCTTGGAGACGTGTGGCGAAATTGTGTATAGTTTGATAAGGAGCGAGGTCATCGTTTTCAGAGCATAGAATGAGATACGGAACTCTCATGGTCTGCACCGAAGAAAAATTCAGGAATGTAATGAGATGAGAGGCCGTAAAACCGAAATAAAAGTCGAGAAATCTTGTCTTTACCATTTCATATAATATGTAAAAAAACAAAGGCTCTTACTATAGTAGAGTAAAGAGTCTGCCAGTACTCGGCTCGCTGTGATTCAAACCTGTTGAGGAAAACATAATCGAGACTCGAAGCAATACCATTACAAATGGTCTAGGCGGATTAGACATTCTGAGCGTAGTTGGATGAACAGCTAATCGAGCTCCCAAGTCGCTGGTGAAATCCACGGGAGATGAGTCATAGATAAACCCTGAGATACAGTTTCTAACCAAACTACAATCATCCTGAAACACACAGAGATATGAACATTACTAAACATTCGAGACAAAAGACGGGTTTAATGGCATTTGATGAAGCAGCAATACCGGATTTAGTCCAGTTTCGCATATCCCTTCAAGTATCTGCATATATAAAAGAAGCTCAATTTTCCTTTCTTTGAAGAACATCATCAAATATTCAGAAATGAAAAATGGTGATAAGAAGAAGAAAAAACCTTACTTGAAGAACCTTATACATACAAGCATTAGGACCACCTGAGAAAGAAGCAAACACTAGAGGAAGTGGCTTTGCTTTGAGCTCCTACAAATTATCAAACAAAACCAGGAGAGAGCTAAAGCTTCTGAGATCAATTAGATAAACAAAACAATCAAGTTTTATAGACAAAGCAAAACTATCTTGTTTACCTTCACAAGTTCGGACACAAGATTGGAAGCTAAATCCGCAGCTTTGTCTGGTAGGAACCTAAACAACATGAAATCCAAAATTGAATAAATCAATCTGAAGGGGATTATGGGGAAAACAACAGAGAAGGAAGGAGAGAGAACACACATGTTGAGAAATTGAGAATGGCAAACGAGGGAATCCCAAAGAAGAGAAGAATAGAGATCGACATGGTTCTTGAGATTGCGTTCTTCGCTCGACATCCAAGCGAAAACCACCACGATCGCTTCGCTTCTTCCTCCCTTGTTGTTCCTCTTTCGCCAATAGTACTTTCCTCCATATCCCCACATCCTCTCTCTCTCTCTCTCTCTCTCTCTCTCTCTCTAAATTAGTGTTCTTTTCTGGCGAAGATGTAAAATTTCGATTTCAATTGAGCTTAGAATGTTGAGACATAATGAAAGGATGGCACAAGTCTCGAGCAGAGAGACGTAGAGGAAGAAGATAGAACAGGTCACCATCGTTATCGCTTGGCTTTAGAAAAAAAGATAATATATTGGAAAAATTGTCAACAAAGAAATGATGAATTTTCAAATTTTGGCACAGATTTTCTATTTAAATTTTTAATTTTTATTGACTGAATCAAATTAGAGACATCGCTAAGTTGCTAAAAAGAACGGATAAACGAGTTTAAAAAATCGTTGTAAATTACGGTCAAGCAAAACGATGTCGTCCTCTTTAACTTTTAAATCCCCAAATCAATAAAATTATCAAATGAGATTTTATTGATTTGGGGAAGAAAAATAGGACGACATTGTTTCACTTAATCGTGATTTACAACGGTTTTCTAATCATGTTTATTTATGAGAAATTGATCAAAATGACACTTTTTGAAAACTTTCAGACCAAACTAGCACCCTAATAAAAAAACATCATTTTTAGCATTCATTAAAGAGGCAAAAGACAACTTTGCCCATAGCATTTGAGATATCGCTCTGAGTCAATTTCCAGAAATTCATTAATCATCACCCAAGAGACTTCAACCGTCGATGGTTCAACATTTAATCTATGTCTTGTGTACGATCGATCTAATCATGTTTNAAAAAAAAAAAAAAAAAAAAAAAAAAAAAAAAATTCTAATCACATAATTACTTTTTTGTGTGTTCCGAAATATTATGCTAAATAAAAAATTTATATATTCAAATTCCTTATTTAGTGAGCTAAATGTTAATTGATGTGTATAATTTTAAAAAATAACTATATCGATTAAGGAGTTGTTTTAGGCTGAAAATTAGGAAACAATTGAATATTGGAAAGGAAGATAAAGAACCAAATATAATTAATTTTTAAATACTTTTTTAAATTATGTTTGGCAACATGAATAAAAAGAACTAGTGATCCGCGCCTGGCGCGGGCTAATATGCTTGATTAAATTATTATTTCAAATAATTGTTTTTATGTATATCCATCATGTGTTTTATACATGATATTTTTTTTCATAAATATATATTTATCTTAAATAGAGTAATCTTTCTCCCTAATTTCTTTTATGTATTAATTACCTTTTTATTACATATTAATGTTTTGGTAATTTGTTGTATGTATTTTTGATATATTTTAAAAGCTTTATGTTCGCGTGTTGATTCATTATTATCCGATACTATATTTTGTTTTAGGGGTTATAAAAAATATAAGAGAGTAGAGGAGATACCTTGAAGGTTTGGAGTTTAGGTTAATAAAAGTGATCTATATATATAGCAAAACATATAGGGTTTTAGATTTTTTTTTTAAACGTTAAAGTAGCCGCTTTTCCTTTTTTCTTGTTTTGCGAAAAATTGGCTAAAAACCCTAACGTTTACAGTTTAGTATACTATAAACCGTCCTTAACCTTGGCGGTTTTGTATAATAATAACCATAAAATCGAAAATTGGTACAATTTAAGTGGACCGTACACATCATCAAAGCTAGACGAATAAGAATAAAACACATAAGCCATCGATTTTCAAAAAGGGTAAAAACGTCATTCCGCAGCCGAAACTCGCTGTGAGCGCGAGACCTAAGCAAATCACTACACAAATAAGTATATAGATATTTATTTCATCGTAAACTGTGTTGCAAAATTTATGTATTATATATTTTCACGGGTGATCTAATTTTGATTTCTATTTTTCGTCTTTAATTTTTTTTAACGGGTTATAAAATATTAAATTACAAACCCGCATATATGCGGGTACTTATCTAGTTACTTAATAAAAGAAAAAGAAAAATACAAACTCATGTATGTATAATTTTTTTTTTTTTTTAGATGTGAAATTTATTGATAAACAAATAGTAAGATATTTGCATCAGTTCAATTGAAAAAAAAATTAAAAAAAAAAACCCAACGAACCGAAAAGAGACAATTGCGTTAGAAAAAAAAGGAAAGGAGACCATTACAAAGCTTAGCTACTAATAGTTATAGATGGAGCACCAACGATGAAGAAGGCGATGAAGAAGGCCTCTATACTTGTTTTCCTCCTTGTGACGGAGTGAGATGATGTGTTCCCAAACAACTTTGTCAATACCTCGAACCAGCTAGCACGTGGGATGGTTATTTTGTTGATGTCAACGCCCGTTTCTTTCTCTCCAAACATAGTAGACATTGGAAAATCATATGTATAAGGGCTTATCCAGAGTTTGAAAGTGTTGGGTCCATATGGTGTAGTATTGCGTTTTTTTTTTTTTGATATATCATATCGGCTGATATGGCCAGCCCCGATAGAAACATACTGAAGTGCTACAAAGTGTACTATTCTCTAGGTTCAACGTTTAAACAGACATCATGAGCTCCGAGCTGGGCTCGGGTCAACGGACCATGGGATCCAATGGGTTACCACACCGCCTGTCCCGAGTTTGAAATGTCTTCCGACTAATACCAAAGGTAGCCGGATCACCTCTTACCGGACTACTAAACTGCGGCCCAGACCCAGACTTCCCACATGTATGTGTTTTTGTTTCCAAGGTGGATCGAACCCGGATGAAGTGGGGTAACACCCTACACGATCCTTCCTACCACTTGACCACATCCATGCAAGCGGGTATAGTATTGATGTCTGGTCTAGTTAAGCTTACAAACAAACATGTAATAAGTAAGTTCCAACCAATTGTAAACATATACAAGCAGGCAAAAAAGGTGATCTCTAGTCTTATCTGGCTCATCACAAAAAATACAAGCTTGAAGTTGTTTCCATTGACGACTACGTACAGAATCCAGTAGGTGGATGATCTTTAATCGCTAGCCAGACTATATATAACCGAGTAATGAGGTTACTTTTTGATGTAAGATTCAAGGGAGATACTCGATCTTGTCACAAACTATTCGGATATAGATCTTTAGGCAGCGGAATGGATGGTGTTGGTGGATCAAAGAACGCCACTCAAGGGTGTGAAAGCCCTTGTGATGAGTTCACAAACCTAGTTTCAAGGAATCCACACATGAGACATAGATCCAAAAATAATCAAGAACACATCTTGAAGAAACGAAGAAAAATCTTCTCTTAATTTTTATTAATTTCAAAACTTATCTACAAAGTAAATACAAAGAGAGCTTTAATAAGCTCATACAAGATCTTTACAATAAATTACAATAAAATAAATTATTTATATTTAAACTAAAGGAGGAAAATTTGCTAAATCAAATAATAATCTTATTGCCACCAATTTAGCCATTGACTTTGAATAAGATTCCTTTGATTTTTTTTTTCTTGAAGTTATGAGGTTGAGATTCTCATAATAAACCCATATTGAATACATTGATTAACTCTTTTTGATATTGCATCATTCTCTCCCTCTTCAAATGGTTTTGTCTTCAAAACCGTTTCACCTTGAGAATGTTTTTTGTTTTAATTATTATTTTAGAAAAACAAAACAAAGCAAAAAGGGATCTTTTGTGGTATTTTTGAAATAGATAGAAAAATTGCAAACAAAAGTTTTTTTTTTTTTGAAAACGAATCAAAACAATTAAAAAACACACAATTTTTATGGGTTTTCGTTTATGAAAATAAAACAATAAACCAGCAAATAAAAAAAAATAAACAAAATAAGGGTAAAGGTTGATAACAAGAATAAGCTTGAGGAGATACTCACTCAAAGACTTGTCTTTAAGAAATCAACAAATTAAAACAGAAACAAAAACAATTTTTTTTTTGTATGAAAACAAAACATAAAAAGAGGATAGAAAAGGTTAAGTTGATGCAACCTTTTGATGGACCTTCGGTTTTGATACCAGATGATGTAAGATTCAAGGGAGATACTCGACCTTGTCACAGACTCTTCGGATATAGATCTTTAGGCAGCATAATGGATGGTGTTGGTGGATCGAAGAATGCCACTCAAGGATGTGAAAGCCCTTGTGATGAGTTCACAAACCTAGTCTCAAAGAATCCACACATGAGACATAGATCCAAAAATAATCAAGAACACATCTTGAAGAAACGAAGAAAATTCTTCTCTTAATTTTTATTAATTTCAAAACTTATCTACAAAGTAAATACAAAGAGAGCTTTAATAAGCTCATTCAAGATCTTTACAATAAATTACCATAAAATAAATTATTTATATTTAAACTAAAGGAGGAAAATTTGCTAAATCAAATAATAATTTCATTGCCACCAATTTAACCTTTGACTTTGAATATAATTTTTTTGATTTTTTCTTGAAGTTATGAGGTTGAGATTCTCATAATAAACCCATATTGAAAACCTTGATTAACTCTTTTTGATATTGATCACTTTCGGTGCTGGATGATCTTTAATCGCTAACCATTACTAGATCATCAACACTTGATTGTGAAAACCATATACAACACTTGATCATTGTATCATATTCCGTCTAGTGCATATTTGTTCCCAAGTGTGACGGGTCGAAAATGAAGGCTTATACACAATAACATATCTTTTAAATATAATTTTGCTAATCAAAAAGTGGGTGGTTCAAACTTCAACGGCAAGACATTCAAACAATAAAAGATTTCTTTGTGGATCTAGACTAATGATTAAACCCGTCAACTACAAGTTTCAATTGTTGGTCTTTTTCTTATCAAATGTAGATGCTTTCTATAGCAATATAAACTGTTTTCTTTTTTACAAATCGGTTATAAAAAGGGATTTTGTCAAGTATCGTGCATGTGTTTAAGATATAACCAATTATAAAACAAAGTTTCATTCACCTACTAAAAACTAATTAATGCTACAAAACTTTTAACTGTTTATTCTCTGGCTATTCATCTACCATGTTGCTCTCATCTCAGAGAGTACACTCCATAGGAAAGGCCAAGAAAAAGATGGGAAGTTAAGTACATGCATGCACCAAACTCTTGAAGAAGAAGTAAATGGTTAGAGTTCCATGTACCATAATGCTTTATTAGGGCCCATTGTATGGTGTTATTGCCCCACTGTCCTTACTTTAACGTATCTATATGTAAATTATGCAATTCATGATAATGAAATATGTCCCCGAGGAGACATCTAAAGGACTAATCGACCCATTGTGATGAGAATGGGAACTAAGTATTGGTGGGTCATGCGGTCCACGTGACACCTTCACACCCCGACACACTCTACTTTTGTATATTTGCTATTATGTTTATCTACTTATGTATATACATATGCACATGATCACATGTACACATACACATTTAGTATATATATATATATATTTTTAACGAATACACATGTAGTGTATATATATCGTATTTATACGAGTAATGAACTATTCTCTGCATGTACAGCTGTCCTTCAGATAAGTGTTTCTCCTAGGAAACAAAGTGCCCTCGTAGTGGGGAAATATCGGACTTTTTATTTATTTATAACGATTTAAGATTTTGTACTAAATGTTAGGAATAGTAGTAGTAGTATATTTGCTCCATAATCAACAAACGAAACCTAACAATAACGTTATTCCCTCCACTAATTATACTCGAGCGACTTATAATGTTAATTTTTTTTTTTGAATAACTAAAAAATTATGGACCAAAACCCGTACATCCTCTAATCCCGAGATCAAAACATATTATATATAGTCTCATCCCAAACGCTAAAAAAAAACAGATTTTCAAAACTTGATTCCGTGACATTTTCACTTGTGTAAACCTACTTAACCACCTGAGATGTTGAATTTAATAGAAAATTTGTTTACACAAGCCAAAATGTCGCGGGTTAGAGTCTTGGAAACCTGTCTTTAGAAACTTTGTCAGTGCTAAAGATTCACTTGCTTAATAGCATAACTAGATTCTATCCCGTGCGTCCGCACGTAAATTTTTGTTTTTTTCTTTACCAAATTTTGTAATATAATTTTTTTTTGTATTTAGATATAATTTGTGTTATAGATATAATTTTTTCAATAAGTGACAAAGATTTATTTTTGTGTTTAGATATATTTTGTTTTTGTATATTTAATATTTTCTAGTATTAAATATGACCGTGATTATAAAAACATAATTTTAACCCGTCCGTTCATATTAATCCGAGAATGACCGCGATTATAAAAACATAATTTTAACCCGCATGTTCATATTTCCGTATAATATAAATATTTACTAATTTCAAATATTTAAAATTTAAGGCTGATTGATTATGATAAAAAATATACAATAACATACTCACTCTGTTTCATAATATAAGTTGTTTTAGAGGTTTTGTTTTGTTTCAAAATATAAGTTGTTTTCACATTTTTATGAAATTTTTACCTTTATTGAATATTATGTGACCAATAATATTATGCAGTCTTTTTTATAATTGGCTGAATTGTTTTTAATTTATATATTAAATGATATATTTTTTTTAAGAAAATTGAATTTCTTAATATATGTGCTTTTAGCCAAAACAACTTATATTATGAAACAGAGGGAGTATCGTTTATGATCTCTGTCATTATGAGAATATTATTTAAATTTGAATATTTAAATTAAATCTAAATTAATATCCGGTTTATTATTTTTGTAAA
>PKML01078018.1:85626-107016 GCA_002933935.1 Eutrema yunnanense | reverse complement strand
TTTTTTTTTTTGGTGATCAATTTTATGCAATTAGTTGAGTTTTTTAAAAGGAAGATATTTACATTTTAAAGTTGCATAATAAATTTTTTTTTTGTTTCATGTGAACTTATTATTTTTGGAGTGTTTCATGTATGATTTTACCCCTATTTATGTGTGCAATATGTTTGTAATTCCTAAATCTATTTTTCTTTTATTTTTGTTGAAAAAGATTTCCATATATAACTGATTGTTTGAAGTCACAACATTTGTTTGAAGTCACAACATTTGTTTGAAGTCACAACATTTGTTTGATTTTATTTAGAAAAAAATATAATCCATAATTTATAAACACTATATTCTATAGTTTTTGTAAACTATATAAATAAACTGATAAAATCAAATTATTAAATTGAAATTTCTTTAGATTAATTCAATATAATATATCTTCTATTAAGTAAATGTCTTTTCAAATTCTAGGGAAAACTATTGTATTAATGGATGGTAATTATTATGAGAATTGAAATATATTTAAATCACATGATATATATTTTGCATATAAAAAGCTTTTATTTTCTTCTCGTGTTGTAGTTACATTTATNTTGTTTGAAATTTTAGTTTTTTTATAATATTTGCGATACAACTTAACCTAATTAAATATTTATAAAAGTTGAAATATATTATGATAACCAAATTTATTAAACCTGTTATTATTTCAAAGAACTATATTCATATAAGTTTATTATTTTCTGGTTTAATTTAGAATATAAATAATGTCTTTTCAAATTCTTTTCATAATATTAAAACCAAATTTATAATTAATATATGTATTTAGTATGTGTATTAAATTTCTAAGATGCTGAAGTGGCAGCATGAAAAGAGAAAAAAACTTACTTTATATATATAGATTAATCAATGTACGTCTCAAATTAGATGGTAACTAGATTTGTAGTTTTTTTTTTTTTTTTTTATGAAATTTTAAATTTATTGATCAAACCAAAAATTATGTACAGGATGTGTAAAAAATCTATGTTATCACAGGTAAAACCCACGAAAGGAGAAACAAAATCGAAAGCAATACAAAGAATAACCAAATGAGCGGAGGTCACCAAGGTGAGACAGCGAACCATCGCTGAAGAAGATCGCGAAGGCAAGAACGTGTGGGATAATCCAGTGAGTTAATCATGTTGCGTATAAGCTTCTCAATCGCTCGAACCAGCTGATGAACCGTGTTGTAGGCTGTGTGATGGATTCTTGAATTGCGTTCTCTCTCGTCACGGGGATCAACAATATATGATTCTACCCCAACTTTGTTTCCAAATGACAATTTATTAAATTTGTAGTTTCATTACTTATATTATAATCAATCCGAATTTAAATATAGTAGAATGTGTTAGTAAAATATAAAAAATCGTCATGAGTTGAGTTTAATCCAAACAAGATTTGTTACCGATGTAAAACGTGAGATTCGGTTGAATCTGATAAAAAAAAAATTCATTTTAAGTTTTTAACAAGATAGGTTGCAAATTTCAAGTACAAAATTTAAAGTAATACTAGAAAACATAGACTAGCTAGTTTTTATTATACATCAATTAGGCGTTTTTGGTTAAATATTATCAATTAGTTTTGTACTAAAAGTTTAAGAGATTTTAATAGTAAGCAATAATGCATTTACGGTAGTTAGTTTTGGTTCATATATATATCCACAACTTTATTAATTAGTAACTTTATACAGAAAACAAAATCCGAGACAAATGTTCAACTTAATATACAAAACGAAAAGGTTAGTAAATTATAAAAAAGAAAAGACGTTGATGTGTAGAATGAAGAAATGAGACAAAGGAGAAGAGCTCGTGGCGAGAGAACATAAGAGAGGTTCATGCAACTGAGCAGGAGCTGGCGTTCCCTTAGGGATATTGAGTCACGGTTTCTGAATAATTTTTTGATTTTTCTTTATAGAAACTCTTTTTTTGTTTCCCTTTTTATGTCATGTAGTGAAGTAGATAGACTTATTTACATGCAGGTGTTGTCTTTATGTTCTCGATCTTAAGAAATTAAAGTAATTAATGGTCAGGGACTCAGGTAGAGCCGATTGTGAGTCCAAGCAAAACTAGCTCATGTTTGTGGTTTTATTTTTAATAAACAAAATTTAGATTCTTAAATTTCAAAAAGTCTTTTTAGTATAGTAATAAAATTATAAAAAAATTCTTATAAAAAGTCATGTGTACAAAACTTAATAAGGTAAAATGATCTAATTTTTTTTCTTTAGCTTCCGACTTTTTAAAACTCATGGCCGGGATAGTTCAAGCTAGAGAAACTTTGTAACACAGAAACGCATATGTACATGATAGTAACACTAATTATATTGCATTAATTATCTTCAAACGTTATTTATCACACAATATAATTTTCTATATACAAACGTTCTTTATTTTATACTATATGTTAGTATTTGTTAATCGTTTCAATGTTAACCAAGTTGTTGGTGGTCGGGTGATTCCCTTCCTGCGGTGAGTGTCGTCAGCTCTGTTGGTTTAGGCCAGGGATCGATTTTTCGCGGGAGCGTAATTAACAAGATAAGCATTTGGTTAAATGGGGCATTATAACTGGGCTGTGTCACTCCCACCCGAGAGATTAGTCTGGATCCGTTTGGGCTTGGGATTACTCCCGAAAACCGAAATTGCATCAAAAAAAAAAAATAAGTGGTCAAGTGTCGATCTCTATATTGGTTACGTGGCTCGCATGGAAACAAAGGTACTTTGTTTTTTTTCTTCTAACCGGTATTTTGCATTCATTAAGAAAGAATGCACTCTTCTATTTATAAGTTAAGAAAATTGTTTCAAACTTTTTTAATCTGCATTAATTGTTTTTGTCTACATCATATGAATTTAAATCCATATTAGTTATAATATTTTGTTTTGTACATTTTGTTTGTTTATGGGATTTCAAAACTCCAAATGCATGCTAAAATTTTAAATTTTCTGAGGAACATTTCACACAAATGTCCCTCCAGCAATAGAGTAAACTGTTTTCCATTTAAAATGATTTATTTTTGTATTAAAGAAGAATCAAAACTTAACAATTTTTTTTTTTTAAATATGTTAGTTTGAAGATATATAATTTTATAAAAGAACTGAATTTTAAAGTAGATAATTTTTTTTTTGACTAAAAGGATGGTTCGAGATCGGGAGAACGGTTAATTCTTGCCTCAACACAGATAAATGATATCGATTAGTTCCCGAATAATTTTGGTGTGCGAATTCATACACAAACTCTTAAATGTTTGAATATCAATACATGTACTATTTTTTTGGCTGAAACATACATTGACCCGATTTCCGTTAGTCAACCACTTTCTTATTATCAAAGTACGTCTAGCTCAATTGGTATAGTGCAAATACCTGAATCTGTAGTCGCGGGTACGTCCCCTTAGTGCGATTTTTTTTTTAATCTAAACCTCATCAAAACGACGATGTTTTGATTTACAATGCCAACTTGGATTTTCCGTTAACAGTTTGACGGATTTGATTAATGCAATTCGGGTTAAAGTTGGTTTTAGCCAAAAAAAAAAATAGTTTATGTATGAAAATTCAAATTATTAAGAGTTTGGGTGTGGATTTGGACACCAAAATTGTTCGGGAACTAATCAATACCATTTATATGTGTTGAGGTAGGAATTGACCGTTTTCCCGCTTGAAATCTCTTATACTAGAAACCAGAGGATTGTAATATGTTTCTTTCTAAGCATAATTTATATTGAATTCTCGATCTCGTATATAGAACTAATAATCTTTCTTATTGTCTTTTAAACAATCGAAAAACTCCTCCATCAACCAAATGTTGTCTACGCTTGCTTTAAACGAAAATTATACCAAAACTAGATTCAATATATAATTTGGTTGCCACACATTATCTAAACCAAAATTCTCAAAAACTGAAAAAACCTTGAACCAAAATAAACTAAAAATAAAACCAAAATTGAATACCCAATACATACACATATATCCATTTTTGATGAACCCTCCAAAACAAATTGGCCACTCAACCCCTCTAGACTTAAACCCTGCATAAAAACAAAAAACCACCAAATACATGATATATTAGCAAAGGTTTTTACTATATAAAATACACATATCTACACAATTAACCAATTTCAAAAAAATTAAAATATGTTTATATAATTTCTTCTTTTATATACGAATTATTTTTTTTCCGAAAACCAAACTATAATCCCAATACCTATAAAAAAACAAATACTTTTTCGCAATATAAAATAAAAACTAATGTTTTATATTACTTACGTGGAGCAGTCCATGCTAGATGAGATAGGGAAGCTGAGATGTGTGTTGCAAAGAAGAGGAAGCTCTTGGATCTTATCAGCCAACATTGGAGGCGTATAACCTCTCGTCATCATCTCAACACAATTACACAAAAGCCTCGGATTCTCTTTTTTGTGTTTCGCAATTATGTTAAGTTTTACGATGTGGACACAACATTTTTTACCGGGTTTGTAATAATTCCCCGTGAGAAATTCTAGACAATACGAAAAATAATCATATGTGTATGCACAAAATGGTACGTACGAGTGAACCTGAATCATTAGCCTATTGTGATCGGAGATCACGAGAAGTACTAGTAGTGAAAGCATGACTAATTTATACATTTTATAAACTTCGAGTTAATTTAATTAATATGTATAAGAAGAAGTATATATAGTGTTTAGGTCACGTTTATTTCATGAACTTGTAGGTTTTGTTGATGGTTGGGTCAGTTTATACGTATATACCAATGAAAAAGAACAATACAAATCGAATGAACCTTGCTGCTAGAGGGGAATTATAATTATAATAATTACTATAATACTCGTAGTTTATTTTAATTTTAATTTTTTTTTGATTATCAGGAGGTTTTAGGGCGAAACCCGTAATTATAACCGAAACGATTTTAGTAAAATTGTTGAAAAAATTCGGATTCCTGGTTTAGTCGGTTTCTAGTCGGACCTAGTCGGACCAAATCGGACCAAGTCGGGCCAAATCGGACCAAATCGGGTCAAATCGGTCAATTCGGTCGATTAGCGGTTTAGTACATGGTTTAACTATTTTCAATTAATTTTTGAGTTTTTCAAAGTGATGTCGTTTAAAAAAGTGAAAAAAAATATATGATTTATTAGTTTTGCTTTACATTTTCTCTAAGAATATCACAATCCTCAGATTATCGATTACATAAGAAATCAATTTTTTTTTCTCAAACTGAGAAATCTTCCCGAACATGTGCTCCTCTGCTTTCCTTTCATGCATGCATCCGTTGAATGCATTGTTATGGAAGCATGGATCAAAAGATTATCCAGTTCTATTGTTTCTATCAAATCAGAGTTCATGCACTCATATAGGATAGTAATTTGATCAAGGGTTTTATGAATCTATTCAGGTGGTTAAAAGACGATCCACACACATCATTAAACCAAAACGATCAATGTCTAAGTTAACCAGAAAAAATTACTTTGGACCAACTACAATTTACGGTTAACCATATACAATTTACGGTTTTTTTTAAGCATCTACAAGATCTAGCAACAAAATCTTATTAAATTGTTATACAATTACAAAGAAATCTTACCAAATCTCTATGAAAATATTTGAGATTAATATGCTTCAGAATATTCATGCTCCGAAAATCCGTGATCACAAAATCTAAAAATCTAAAAATTGATTAATAATGAATTTTAATAGATTATATTATTGATATACTCCTAAATCTCTTGAAATCCGATTAACATCTTTAACTTCACTTATATCGCTATAAAAACGAAGAGTTTTTAAAAATCAAATATTTTCGATCGGGACGACGATTATTGTACCTATATACGATCCTCAAAATGATAGTTTGGTATAAATGATATACCACAAAGTTGACTTGATTGATATTTTAGTTGAATAACAAAATAATAAAATAATAAAATAACTGAATAACAATATAACAAATTCAATAGGACGAGAAAACACAAAACTGTATAAACTTGAAATGCCAAAAAAATATGTTTTAGATGAATAACGTTTTGGTTTAATTTCATAAATTTAAAACGTGCATGATAGATTGGAAAATTATGTATGTATCGGTTGCATATAAGTCTATTCTTTTTTTAGATAAATTTTAACCTTCATAGATTTTTGTGGATAACTATACCTGTTTCTAAACAAAATAATTTTGTTCAATTAAATATTCATTTTTGGGAGATAAAATTTCAAATACAAACCATAATCTTCTAAACCATAATCTTCTAAACCATTTATATCACAAAAGTTTTAATTATTACAATCTAAAGTATTATTCACAAACGGAAAAATATCATAAAGTACCAGAATGTAAAATCTGAATGACTCAATAAAAACAATAAAGAAAACCCTCTGATTGAATTATTACAGAACCATGATCGGTCCGGATCAACGATTAATATGTACAAATCACGGTTATTTGCTGAGTATTTACGGGTTTTATTGGATTTTATAATATCGGGTTTTAAAGCTATAATAGAGCCGAATTATTATATGGATCTAGGTTTTAGAGCTATAACCGGATCAGCTGGTATGACCAGGATATGAAAATATTGCATTATTTTTTTTAAAAAAGAGGTGCGGATGAAAATCAAGTTAGTCATATTAAAATAATAGGACGAAAACTGAACTTGTTAAAAAAAGATGTAAAATATAAACATTTATTGCTCAAAAGATCTTATTCATAATATGTGATAACCCAAACCGGTCCAATTTTTAATTTATGTCTAAACCGAACCAAGCCCCGTATATAAACCTAAGCGAGGGAAAAAAACTCTAGTCTCTCTTTTTTTCTCCTCTCTCTTACTCTTCTCTCACTCGCGGCCGCTCTCCTTTCTCTCTCTCTCTCTTTGCGTGACCTCTATTCTCCACCGGCGTCGCCTCCTCTTCGCTCTCTCTTCCTCACCGTCGAGACCAGCCTCATCCTTGTCTCTCTTCCGTGCAGGAACCGTCAGCCACCTTGCAGAAGGATTTCCTGGCGAACCGCGAAGAACCACAAGACGCGTAACATATCAGATCGAAGCCCCGGATCTTATCGTTCCAGGAAGACCGAGTTTGACTGGAACGGAGACCTGAGTCCACAGATATCGCCATTACAGTGACGAGTATCGGATCTGCCGTTCACCAGAAAACCTTAACCGCCGTCGTCACCTTGCGGGCTGTTTTCCCGATGAACCGCCGCGAACCAGGAGAGCTATTACATACCAAATTGAAGCCCCAGGACTCATATTTCCGTGAAGACCGATATCACACGAATCGGAGATCTGTACCAGAAGATATGACCATTCCAGTGAAACGTACCGGATATGCCTCTCCACCACCTTCACCGAGCTCCTCCGACGAGACCAGAGGCGAGCTTGTCATGTCACCTTCACCGTCTCCTCCTCCTCCTCCACCGCATGCAGTCAGGTGAGGACGTGCTGCATTTTTCCCTTTTTCCATTATTCGATTTGATGTCATTAGCCTATTCTTAAATCGTTGTTGCCTTTTTATTTGTCGTGTTGGGTAATGGGTAATGAGTAGAAGGTTAGAGTATTTGAGTTAGGATTTGATTGCTGGTACCAGATTGAACTGTCTGGTTGCTTGTTGTGTTGTCCGGCTTGTGAGTCTTGCACCTAGATGAATGTTTGCGTGTTAGGATAAACCGGTATTGCTTGAGATATTAGTAAATGTTAGGTCCTCGACACTGTGAGGGATCAGTGGTTCGATTTGATTGATGGACCCGAGACCAGCATTCTGGTAGGCTTCCAACGGGGTTAAAATGAGCTATCCCGCGCTCTAGGCTGGAGAGCCATGTTACGAGAAACGGTCGGAGAGCCTGGAAATTCCCACCGTGTTAGATTGCGTGTGAGCACTGGTAGAGTGCATTGTTTGAGAACCGGAAAGAAAATATGAGTACTGAGAAAAGTCGAGTATTGAGAAAAGAGATTACGTGATAAAAGGAGAAAGAGTACTAAAACGAATATTGTGTGAAACCTTGTTTGAGCTCGTTTTAGGTCTACGTTGTTGGTTGTTATTTCGTGTAATTGTTGGAAGGGTTAAGTAAGTCTCTGATGGCTCATCCTCACTGGGTAATCTCGATTACTCAACCCTCTCCCCTTGTTTTCTTTTCAGGTTAGTTGGGATCGTGTCGTTGTGTTGTTGTTGTTACCGGATGTTTTCCTGGCGATCATGTGTTGCTGGCCACTGATGCACCTAACATGCCCGATTCTCGGTTATCTCCGTAGACCTGGGATATGGATGTTACATAATACATACGTATAAACTGCTATATTTTTATATTTAATATATATTAATCAAATCAAATTGACAATTAATATTTAACTTTCTGTTAACCTATTATATTTTTTTGAAAAATCATAAGTTCTTAACAACACATATCAGAGAGAAAACAACTTATCTCAAATAAACGATCTATCTGGTAAGCATGACCACGGTTACGGTTAATGCGGTTAAGGTTATTTAACCACCGGTTACGGTTAGATTTTTTTTAACCTTAACCTTAACCGTTTAATATACGGTTAAAACGGTTATAGTTAAATACGAGTCCGGTTAATACGGTTATGGTTAGATACGGTTACGGTTACCTGATGACAATAAATGGTTAATGTCATGATTTATAATTAAATAATTATAAATTTGATAAACTAGAATAATAAAAAATAAAAATTTTATTAATATTCTTTTCTAATTTTTTGTTGGTTTGTTTATATTTTTCCTTTGTTTTTCTATATATTTTTTCTTGTTTTGCTTAAATCTCTTATGGTTATTGATGATTTTTTGTTAAGAACGTGAGAGAAAAATGTAATCGAGAAGAAGATAATAAACTCCTTTATAGAAATAAAACAACAAATAATTGAGCATTTATTGCTTCTTATTTCATGTGCAATATTCAGAAAAACAAACATTGTGAAACAGAGGGAGTATATTTCTTCATAAAGCTGTTTTGTTAAAAAAAAAAATTTATTTGTTAGAAAAATATTAATTAGTCTAGCACATTTAAGTTTTAATTAATATTTCTATTTGTTAGATTTGCATTTGCTATTGATAAATTGATTATATATAATTTTCTTTGAATTTTTAATTTTACAGAACTAATTATAATTATTAGTATATATATTTTTATTTTTAAAACGGTTACGGTTAAAATTTTAAAGTTTAACCTTGCAGTTAACCAACGGTTTTGATACGGTTACGGTTAATAATTTTTTTAACCATAACTAATATATTTTTACGGTTAACGGTTACGATTTTTAACCGTCTGACACAGTTACGGTCTGGTTACGGTTTGTAAACGGTACGGTTACGGTCCGAAATACGGTTACGGTTCCATTTTGGTCATGCCTACTAACTGGTAACACATAAATACGACTAAAAAACTCAATTCAAATTGTTTTTCAAAAAAAAAAAAAATCAATTCAAATCGTCATAAAACTCTATAAATATGAAATACGTGGTTTACCAAAAAAAAATCAGATTTTTCTATAAAGGAGATGTAGGTAAAAAACAAGAGAAGAAGAGAAGAAATCAACTCCTGATTTGGATCAGAACTTACTTCTGAGGTAAAAAGGGGTTGTTCAAGTTTGGCACTGGTCGGGCGTGAGGAACCATTGTCCTTCTCAGTTGTTTTAGAGCTCTCTCTTCCTCTACCTGACAAAGTTCCAGGTAAAAACATTCATTATGTTAGAAATTTATTTCTATTATTATACCATTTTTGCGGCTTCAGTTTTTAAATGATGTACCGCGAAGAGACTGAAGCCGCAAAAATGGTATAATAATAGAAATAAATATCTCTCTTCTTCTCTTGTGTTTTTACCTACACTGAGTCAAAACTAAAAACTTCGTATCAATTAAACACAGGTCGAACAAGGAGACGACAAAACCAAAGTCACCGAAGCTTAGAGTGATCAGAAGAATCGAGAGGAGAACGATGATGGCTTCTTCTACTCACATGAGATAGCTTATAAAAAGTTTTTAAAAAAAGACTAAGCAGCAACAGAAGTTATTGTTCAAGAACGCTTGAACCGCAGCAACCGCTCCTTCTCCTTTGTAAAATGAGTCAGTAGTAAAATCTTCCTATGTTTTGAGACTTCATTGATATATATTATAGTAAAAAAAAAAAAAGATTTCCTTATAAAAACTTGCTCTGTAAATACTAAGCAACGTCTACAATGAGTAAGCAAAAAAAAAAGTAAAACTCCATAGAATTTAACTACTAAAAACTGAGATATATAATCTAGCAAATGGATAAACAAGCCATGATCCATCTGTTTATATATGTACGTTGTTTGCCACACGTCCTTCAGGCTCCAAGTTTCTTCACTCGGTTTGCTTTTGCCGGTAAGCTATGATCTACAACAAGGAACAAACCAAGTAAGGGAAAATTTTCAGAAAGTTGAATCATACTTAGATTAGAACAATGAATAGATATATGGATTATTCTCAGTGACGCTACCAAATGTTGTTCATGGCTTGAAATGAAATCGACTTTGAGCCTTGACAGTGTTTCATTGTCTTCCAGACTTTGCATCTCATCGTTGGATGAAGCTGAAGTCACTACAGGAAGATTCTCTGTTGCCTTATCTTCTCCTCCTAATCTTCTTGCTACCAACAATTCAACCTCTTCAGACTTCAAATGCATCTGAAGTGCCACAAACTGTTCAACATTGAGAAATCACAAGTATTTAGCGTATGTCATTGAAATCATCTTTTCTATTAAATTACATTGACGAGCTTTCGCATCTATATATGTAACAAACCTTCTATATATGAAGTGAAAATTGAAGACTAACTACTTTCTACTGTGACAATTCTGAAGTTAAGAGAGAGAGGAGTACTCACTTCACGGAGCTGTTTTACAAGCAAAGTGGGTCGGCAACAGAGATATGGCTGCGGTAAGTCTGGTACACATTTTGTATCCAGTGAGACAAGCTTGAGATGAATATCCAGCTGCAGAAAGAAAGAGAAAGTTCAATCAAAATCCAAGATAACTACAATCTGAAACACGGGTCATCACGAAGAAAGAGAATCTCTTCTTTTCTTTTGTACCTCAACACTGTTTCCATCTACGCTGCTGCGTATATATTCCACAAGTCTATTCACACGAGCATTCCTCAGACTCTTGATACTACCTCCTGGTGTATTATTCCCATGCCTTGTGTTACTCCTTGTACCGCCTCTTCCCCAAGCAAGTATCTCCGGATTCCACACAAGCCCGGGAGATATTCCTTTGCTGTCTCTATACACTTCTGTGTCGTTATCTGCGCAGTTACCATTGTTGTTGTTGTTTGCACCTGAAGAAGAAGGGTGTTGCGTTGAACGACTTGTAGACCGCTTTCTTCGTTTTCTCTGCCGGACTTCTGCACCACGCTCATCTGACGACGAATCTTTGCCTCCACCGTTGTTGTTATTATCATCATTATTATCATCGTCATGGGCTTCTAATGTGTTTTGTTCCATGTTTCTGCAGTTCCTTCTCCTTCTGGAGCCACTAGCATTACGCTGTGATCTCATTAGAACTGCTGCCTCTTTACCAAAAGATCGTCTTTTCACAAGAGCCTCAGATTGTCGTTGCGATATTTGAGCTATAGATGCTTGAATCTACACAAAAGCCATAACAAGGTAGAGAAATATATTTTTAGAACATAGATCCGGTAACAGTAAAAAAAAAAGGTAAATAAACAACATTCTCCACAGCATAGATTGCCTCGGGTATCTCACCTGCTTATTACGAGCCTTATCATCTTCATGAAAAGCCAATTCCTGAACAAAAATGGAAAGCATTTAGCAGCAGCAATCTCTCAGAAATAATAAAAGCCAAAAAAAAAAAAAAATGTTGATGGAAATTTTGGGACCTCTTCCTCATAACTATCAATATTAGTGAACAAGGCTGCTATTAGAGCATCAAATTTTGGGTCGTCTCTTAGAGAACGCCGGCTTGCACAATGTTTCCTGCAAGCAGGACATTCATTGTTCCTGCAATAGCAAATTTCAGCTTATATATAAACTCAGAACAAGCCAACACCTATGGATCCTAAGAGAATGATGGACATGTAACTGGAAATTGGCATAGAACTGAAGCAAGAAAAGAAAAGAAAAGAAAACAACATAGATAAGACCCGAACAATTTAGAGGCATACCCCAATCTCATTGACTTATCAATGCATTCCCGGCAGAACCGGTGCAGGCATTCCATCACAGTCCTTGTTTTCTTTATAATACCTGGAAAAAGATAAAACAGGAAACTCGTACCAGCCGGATGTAGCATACTGTGCTAGTGGAGCTTAAAAATAGAGTGTGAAGGACGAGCAGTGGTAAGATTATGAGAAAATTTGCAGTGTGAAAATGTCTGGAAAACTAATTTCCCTCAATAGAGAGAAGTTTAAACATATTCACTGCAAATCAATCATTCTACAAGAAGACGATATGAAAAGACTAAGAATTTCATGCCGGCTGAAGAAATTAACAACTTTGGAGCTTGAGGATAAGTTTCATCCCCAAAAAGGATCCTGTTAATGATTGACTTGATATAGAAACATTCATGAAGAAATTAAGTACCTAGGCATATCGGACACTGCACATCTTTACGGATTTCCCCGAGATCAATATCCATAAATCTGCATGGAAAAACCAGACATATGTAAACAACAAAGATAAGAATCTGTCTCATCTGTCTCAAGACAAAAGTAAAGCTGATTTTAACTGGAACTTCAAGATGGCTACACACTGACAGAGAATCAAAAGAGTTTTAAAACACTGTTGAACAACAAGGTTAAGTTAAATCGTTCTCAAGATCAACCTCCACAACGGATGCTATAAATCAAGCTAGAAACACTCTACATCGTCTAACAAGAAGAGCTTTTAAGGATTTTGAGCAGCAAGACGACAGTAATTACAACATGCAAGCGCTAAGACGATGGAATCATCAGATTGCTAAATCAAGCAGAGGAATTCTCACAAGTACTGGTTCCACAACAACTGTTTAAACAAAGAAACTGAATAGAGAAGAGAACCCTTTACGGCAAAAACACATCTGGAGAGAGTGGAGAAGAGAAAGATACAAAAAGGGAAAATCGTACTCAGATTGGTCTCCTGATGTCGGAGATGAACTTTTTTCCTTAGAATCTGAAAAAAAAATGACAAGCAAAATTCGATCACATGAACAAACACACTCTCACGTATGTACACAAACAACAAGCGTGATTTACGTTTCCACGAGTAGAAACCCAAAAATAACAACCTTTACCTTCTTCTTCCTCTTCCTCCTCTGCATCTTCATCATCATCATCATCATCTTCTTCTTCTTCGTCAGCTTCTTCTGCTTCGTCTTCTGCTTCTTCTTCTTCTTCTGCGTCTTCTTCTTCTTCTTCTTCGTCCGCTTCGTCGCGTTTCACTTCCTCATCGTCTTTCTTCTCAACCCTCTCTTCTAGATCCTCTTCTTCGTTCTCTTCAGTTTCCGGGTTAAATCGGTCGCGTCGTTGGTCTTTCTTTTCCTCTTCCTCATCGGGAATCTCAGCCGCCGAGAAGCTCTTCTTCACAGGCATTGTAGGAGACAGTGATCTTCCACGAGCTCTGTGAGAGAAACAAAAAGGTTCCACCTTTCTCTCTCTTCTCTTCTCTCTCTCTCTCTCTTTTCTTCTGCTGCGTTTGTTTTTTTGGTTCGGTGCCGATATAGAGACGAAAAGGAGAATGAAATCGGACGAAGAAAAAGTTGAGAAATTTAGCCCCTTTTTTTGTCAATTTCCTAATTTTCGTATTATTGAACTCAAAACATAAATTGAGTTTCCTTTCTCTGCCTAAATCCGATTATATTATATGCAATTGTCAAATTTAGAGTGTATAATATAAACTTTTTATTGACTCTGATTAAATGGATTCAAATAAATAAATTTAATAATGGTTTTTTATACACTTTCTAATAATTTATGCACTATTGTGGAGTTGGGTGATCGAAATAAAACATGAAGGGTCAATTTACAATCTGACCTATAATAGTGGGGGCGTAAGGAAGAGCTTTCTAATTAACGGTGGGTTGTGAAAGGATAATTAAGGTAATAATAAATCGACAGCTGCTTAATTTTTTTTGATTAGACACAGTGCATATCGGCCTTTGACTCGTATGTGGTAGGCCCACTTGCCCAGCCCATTTGTAGTGGTGTGATTAAAAAAAAAAAATAGGATCGTTAAACCAAATAAGAAAAGTGGCTAATGTCACAATCTTCAACTACTTGAAGACTTACGACATTGAAAGGCCATGGAATTAGGGTGGAATTAGGCCGAAGAAGAAATCTTATTGAACATTGTGGTAGTGCTATTGCAAAAAACTCTTCTCTATTTTAGATTTATGTTGGTCAAAGTTGGATGAATTACCGGCATAATATAAAATATAATGTGTCATTAGTTCATCCAACTTTAACCATGATGAAAATAACTAATATTTCGGGTTACCTGAATACATGGAAAACAAATTGCAGACTCTTCAACTGTAAAAAAAAAAAATAAAGATAAAGAACAACTATCATCAAGTTGTGTTTTATTTTGTTTTTTTTTTTTTTATCGTCTGAAATTTTTATTACAAATTAGGAGAACAATTACAAGGATAACTTTTCAACTGACAATTTATTCGTTCCACAAGAATCCACACATACTGGAACCACGACGAATGACTTTTCTTGCATTACGCTGAATATTTTTTTTCTTTCAAAAAACTTGTCTCATTTAACCTGCAGAAATCGTATTTTATGGGAATCGAAACTTAAACTTCCTGGTGTAGAATCATTAATTAACCTTTAAGTTAACCACTGTGGACTAAGGAGGCTTCCACCATTCATCAAAAAAAGTTTTAATGTTTTAAAAAGTTTGTGTTCATGTGATGCAACTACATATGGTAACAAAGTTAGTGTATTAAAGACCAATTGATACACCATCTGTGAAGATCGAACCTATGGTTAAAAGCCAAAGTTCTACCACTTAGCTAAGACAGCTATTTGTCTCAAAATAAAATATTTTCTCTCAAAGTTGGTTTAGTGAGAGTTGGATTTAAGTTGATTGATTTAAATGCATAGAAATTTATTAAATTTGTATAGAGTTTTGAGTATTCAAAATATTTAGCTACAAAACTTTTAAGAATCCAAAGATATCCCCGCTTATTTCAAAGTTGTGTTTAATAAATAAAATTGTGAAGAGTTCTTTTTTTTTTGCAAAAATTACGAGGAATTCATGTCCTAATAACACTAGATTTTAATAGAATCACAAAATTAATAAAAAAAAATTTGTGAATAACAAGAGATTTTGTATAGAATTTAAAAATTTTCAAACCAAATATAATGGATTTTACTAATAATTTAAGAGTTCATAAACCAATACCAATAAAATCTATATAAAAAAAAATCTTTAAAAATCCTTTAAATAAAGAACAAAAGAATGGGCCCAAATTGGGTCTAAGTCTAACGAAGAGGAAGGAAAAAAAAACATGGATCCGGGTTTAAGATTTTCAGTCTAAATTGGGACTACTTTGTGTCCAATCAGTCCCGAATCTCAATTTATACTTGTGTCCAAACAGGGTTTGAGTCTTGAGTAAAACAGAGATTTTAGGGTTTCATCACAATCTCATATAAATATCTTATCTTCCGCTTCATCACCTGATATCGAAACCAATCTTCTCGTTTCTCAATTCTTCTTCTTCCGCATTGTTCCGTTTCTTGAATTAGTTTTGTTTTAATCGTTTTTGGCTGAAGAAAGTGGTGAAAGTTGTCGATGTGTGATGATTCTTTCAATTGATCGATAAAATATTCAACTCGCTACGTTCTTTCTGATTCTTCATCTCATTCCGTTTTTCTTTACCAATTTCCATAACTTTCGAGGTTTTATTTTTCAATTTTGCTAGAAAAGTTGCTTCGCATTTCAAAGATCAGGTCTTGGAGAAATATGATGATAATCAGAAAAATATCTTAGGACACCTTCTGACGCAGTTTCTGCGTATGAGAATGACTTCTTATTCTGATTCTCCAAATGATCTTTTTTTCTTCTTTTCAAATCTTTAACAAGCTATCTTGAAAGAAACCATAGAATCTGAAAGCAAGTTTGTAACTTTGAAAGAAATATAATCAGAAATTGTTCAAAAAAAGAACATTATATCAAAAAAACAAGGAATTATGACATATATGTATGTATATACACATATCTATAATATATGAAGAAATGTACATACATGTATGTAAACAAGATCAAACATCAATGATGATGATGAGCCTGTATAAATAAATGTTATACACATCTATATGTAATCACAGAGCTGAGCTTTTTATAAGCCAACCAATCCTTTAATCTCTATTACAATTTGTTTTCAAAATCTACGAACCAGTATAAGCTCTCATCAGACTCTTCTTTGATACAACAACAAGACTCAAAACTGGTTCTCTGTTTTTTTACCTCTCCCAGCAAAATAAATAAGCAAAGGAGGATTCAGTTCAGTTTCTGGATTGTTTTGCTTTCTGTCTGGTGAATTCCTGAAGCTGCCGGTCGTGTTCTTCCAGCATCTGATCCACTTTACTTGGCTGAGCCAGCAATGGACCCGACATGTACATTTTGTTATCCCCAGAATCATACTGTATGTAAACACAGAGAGAAAGAACAACAATGTAAGTACAAGACAGTTTCTTGTCTGCAAAAGGAAGGAAAAAAAGAATCTTCTAAGAACACTTACCCAGGATTGGTCATTTGAGATTTTGATTTGCCTCCTACTGTGATCCATAGTGTCAGCTCTGCTGAATGCTCTCAAATCCTTACTTTGCTGACTCATGATTGGTTTATCTGAGCCAGTTGTGCCTACATTTGTAGCATAACCACTTTGTCCTGCTGAGTTAGCTCTGTATGAAGGTCTTCTAGGGGCTGCATTTTCCTTCACGTATGTTAACCGGCTGTGATTCCGGTTGTTCATCATCGGACCCGACTGAGAGACTCTTCCACTCGTCGGATCGTTGCTGGTCATGTCCTTTGTAATCTGCATTTGTCTTGTCGAATTACCCGCCATGCAGGTTCTTAGATAAGGATTCTGTATTGGCCAAAAAGTTTTTGTTTTTTTTTAGTTAAGATTCTAATGGATCAGAGGCAACACCGAACTATAGCAGATGGAGCCTTTCTGTTACCTCCATAGCCGTTGTGAGTGATGAATTAGCTTTTACCGGCGGGATAAGTTTTCTTTCGTGCGATCGTCTTGTCTGAGAGTCTTGTTGTCTTTCATGCTTCTCCTCGGTGGGTTGTTGCCTTTTCGCATCATCTCGGATTTTAGCATCAATCTCTTTGCTGGGAGGATATTTTGGTAGAGAAGATGGATCACAAGCAAACGGCTCTGTTCTGAAGTACTGCTCCACAATAACTATGTGTTATCAACCGTAATGCTTGAATGATCACAAAATTAAAAAAATTACATCAAACATAAGTTAAACCAGCACCTCGCTCTCAAGAGCTATAGCTGCAGAGCCTCTCCGATCGGGATCTATGGAGAGTAAAGCCTCCAAAAGCGAAAGAACATTTGCTGGCAAATCCTTAAACATCTCTGCTACACGTCGTCCATATGGAAGCGCGGGTCTAAACGCAGCTGAAGGTGGTAGCTTCAGTTTCCTCCAGTAATCTTCAGTTGGTGAACCACATAGCTTGAAGATTTTATGCAGTTGCTCTACCTAGAAATTATTAAATTATATAAGTTGGGTTTTTAACTAACGGGAAGATGAGTTCTAGATGGATTTAAGAGTGTATGTACCTCGGTTTTCCCTGGCAGGATCGGTTTACCGGAATATAACTCGCCTAAGATACAGCCTGTGCTCCACAAATCAACCCCAACACCATAATGACAAGCTCCAAGAAGAAGCTCTGGGGGGCGATACCAAAGAGTCACAACACGGCTAGTCAAAGGGACGCAGTTCTGTGGGTCGAAAAACGTAGCTAACCCGAAATCTGCTATCTTCAAGATTCCATTACTGTCAATCAGTAGATTTGAGCCCTTTATATCACGATGCAGAACACCGCGACTGTGACAATGATGAAGCCCGCTTAGAAGCTGTTTCATGTAACATTTAACCTAAAGCAGCAGAAGAACAAGTTGAGTTTGATACACTAAGAACAAAAAAGGGTAGCGAGCAGCACGTAAAAAGAGAGTAGTAAGTGGTACCTGAGGCTCAGAGAACTTGATACCGGGTATTGAAGCAAGTCCGACGAGATCATGATCCATGTACTCGAAAACCAAGTAAAGAGAAGACGAAACAGAGGCGGTGATCAAGCCTTCTAACTTAAGCACATTAGGATGATCAAGCCTCCTCATTACTATGATCTCTCTAGCCATAAACTTAACACTTTCTAAATCGCTAAGATCAAACCGGACTCTTTTAAGCGCAACAATCTTGTTATTAAGAAGATCACGAGCCTTGTATACACTGCTATACGTACCTTGTCCAATCTGCATCCATCCCACACACAAGGAAGAAAACATTCATTAAAACGAGCTCGTAATCGAAATCGAAAGACGGCGAAAAACACACACACAGCTTTACTTACTTTCTCCAATTTCTCAAAGGTACTAGCTCGTCTTGGAGTCCAACCCACGAGTGCTTCACCAGCCACTGAGACTAGCCAAGCAGGCCATCCTGCAGCCACTTGCTTAACCTCTGCTTCCTCCTTTGGAACGGTTTCGAAACCGGGACGAACAACAACAGTACTAGGCGCTCTCTTCAATCCCTCAGGTCGAGTAACTTCATCTTCATCTTCATCTGTATCACCAATCTCGGAAATCTCCGGGTGTTTCTCGGAAAACCTACTGGAGCTGAACTTTTCGGAATCAATCAACCGGACTTTCCGGTCTTCTTGCTCGTCTTTACTTTGGCTCGAATCATCAATCCTCGACGAATTGATCCTCGAGGAAAAACGCTTATCTGATGATTCTTTCCTTGGTGGATGACGATGATGGTTTCTCTTGGGAGACTTGTTCTTAGAGATTATGCAACCCATGAGTAGTTTCTTTCTGAAAGAAGAGGATCAACTCTTAGAACCCTAATTCATCCATAGCAAACACAACTCCAATTTCCCGGCGAGACCCAATTTCACCATCAGAGTCAACAACCCAAAACCCTCGACACACTGCAAAACCACAGAGCAAAGAAACAAGAATCTGAAGAATTTAAACTCAATGCAAAGAGGAGAAAACCCAAAACCCAAGAAGACGGAATTCGAACTTGACCTTGGAGAATTCAGAGAAAGTGGAGATGATGAAGATGACTTTATGGAACAGAGATGGAGAGAGGTGTACGCCGAAAAAGGAAAAAAAGATTGGATTTTTTCTTTTGTTCAGATTGGTATCATTTGACCGAAGAAACAGAGAGAGAGAGATGTGTATATAAACAATGTATAGATACATTTGTATGTAAATATATATATATATATATATATACGTGTGATTGCTGTTTATGCAAACAGCTTAGCTATAACACAGCCGCCTCCGTCAACGGAGAGAGAGTTTTCTCTCTCATTTATTTTCTTTGGCTAAAGTTAGATTACATTTTTTTAGTTTATGGATATGATGAGTCAAATTGTTTAATTGAGTTTTGTTTCCATAGTTTAATTTGTTTTCAAATTTTTACTCATTTTATTAAGGGTAATTACATCCTCTATGATTTTATAATATCAAAATTAACACCTCCTTTTTGGCACTGTACAACACATACTATTCACATTAAAATGTCCAACTTATCCTCACACCTTCTAACTAATTACATATAACTATTTCTCTCTCATCTCGTCGGAGAAAAAAGAAGAACCAGAAAAAGAGAAGAAAGAAGAACCAGAAGAAAGAGAAGAAGAAAGAAAGAAGAAAAAAAGAAGAAAGAGAAGAACACCGGCGGATAACGCCGGCGGACAACACCGGCGGATAACACCGACGGGTGGATAATACCAGCGGGCGATAACACAGGCGGGCGGCGATAACACCGGCGATGTGCGATAACACCGGCGGGCGACGATAACACCAATGATGTTATGATAACACCGGCGATGTGCAATAACACCGGCGACCGACGATAACAACGAGGGCCAGACGATAACATCGATGATGTTAACTAGATTAACACGAGAATTTATGATATGATAACTGGATTAATATGATAATTTCACAAAAATGAACATGATAACTGGTTTAACATGACAATGTTAACAATACTATCTATATGTTAACGATGCCAACAATGATAACTGGGTTAACATGACAATGTTAACGATGTTAACAATATGTGTTTTCTGGTAATGAACAGTGACCGTCGAGTTTTGATGAATAGTACCGCCGACCTTTTGATGAACAGTGGCGCCGGATTCTTCTATCAGAAAATGAGTTTCAGACCAATGGCATTTATGTAAATATTAAAAAGTACAAATGACATTTTGGGTTTAATCATTTTTTTCTCTTTCTTATTTACTTAATTTACTTTGATTGTGGATGGATATGATCCTGTTTAGGCTAGGGTAAGGCCGCCTCACTGCATATGGAGCACGCCATTACCCAAGTCTTAGGCTTTGCTATATACTAAGCCTAGGAATTCGGGTTAACTGGTTATTTTGTTTTGAGAAATTGATCAAAATAGCACTTTTTGAAAACTTTCTCATCAAACTAGCACTCTAATAAAAAAGCCTCATTTTTAGCATTCATTAAAGAGATAAAAGACTATCTTACCCATGATAAGATTCTCAAATCCAATTAAAGAAGTATTCATCCCACATCCAATTAAAAAATTATTTTTTTTTCCATAATTCTCTCTTCCTTCTTCCTCGTCTGCGAAACCAAAGACAACATCTTCGCTCGCTTCGACGGAGACGGAAGCCTCACACAGCTCGAGCTCGCCGCTCTCCTCTGTTCCCTCGGGATCAAACCTCACGGCGATCAGATCTCTCTCCTCCTCAATCAAATCGACCGTAACGGTAACGGATCCGTCGAATTTGACAAGCTCGTAGTCGCGATTCTGCCGGATCTCAACGAGGAGGTTCTCATTAACCAGGAGCAGCTCATGGAGGTTTTCCGTTCCATCGTGACGGTAACGGTCATATCACGGCTGCGGAACTTGCTGGGTCAATGGCTAAGATGGGATATCCGTTGACTTACCGTGAGTTGACGAAAATGATGACGGAGGCTGATTCTAACGGTGACGGCGTTACTGAGTTCGTTGCCCGTCTTCCAGCTGCTTTCCGGCGAAGATAAGCCTCTGCTGATCCGGTGGGATTCCCTCCTTATCCATGATCTTTGCTTTAACGTTGTCGATTGTGTCAGAGCTTTCCACCTCGAGGGTGATTGTCTTTCCGGTGAGAGTCTTAACGAAGATTTGGATCT
>PKML01078018.1:0-68196 GCA_002933935.1 Eutrema yunnanense | reverse complement strand
GAAGCATCAAATTCGTGAAATATATGCACATTACAACACATATGTGCAAATTTAAAATTTCAAATGTAAATTTGGTAAACTATGAATCTAACCCTAAAGTTATATGTAAATGTTTTCATTACAAAACATGTTTTGAGGTTTACAACCTACTTTGCCTTACATATTTTTAATTTGATTCAATTTTACGAAATTTAATTTTAATACTTCGAAATCGTCTATATTTAATTTATGTATAAGAAATTTTTAACAAAATAATTTTTCACAATTTTTAAATTTAAATTTACTAATTAAATCTGTATCAGACTTCTTCGAGAAGTCTGATATTTATTGAGGTATAGGCATAATTAACTAACCTTGTTTAATTTGATGAAATATTAATTTCTATACATCAAAATCGTCTATATTTAATTATTGTAGAAAAAAGTTTTAACAAATTTTTTTAAAAAAATTTTAAATTTAAATTTACTATTTTAATCTATATCAGACTTCTCGAATACGTCTGAGAGAAGTCTGGTAAGAGAAATCAATCACACTTCTATTAGAGTCTAAATGTCAGACCTCTATAGACGTCTGACATGTCGCGAAGGTTAAAATGGTAATAGCGGTTTCACATTTTTTGTTTGGTCATAAGGGGATAACTGTAATTTTCCACCTCCGAAAGTGTAGCGCAGCATTTGATTGAAATGACAGTGTATTTTTGTCATTAAAACAAAATTTTGGGGTAAAAACAGCAATTTGCCCAAAAATATATCAATATGAGTAAATATTAAGTAAAAAATAACTTAGCAATCACAACTTTGCGTTTGAGCAAAACATAAGGTCTTTCTAAGTAATAAGCAACCTTTAAAAATGGCTTTTTCTTATTAGTTGTTGTCATTGCAAATAATATTGTTTTCTAGAAGAAGAAATAAACCCCAATACAAAGGCTTTTGTTAATAATGGAAACAAATTGCGGGAAAGTATTTATCAAAGATGATGTAGACTACCAAAAATCACATGCAAAAGGCCAGAGAAGAAAATAACACTTTGAAATAAGACAACAATAAAAGAAATAAGACAACAATAAATAATAAATGGTTAATTATCATATTTCTTTAATTTTGTACCCAAGAAGGTAATGAAATCTTCGAGAATTAGATCGGGGTCCACACTCTTCACTATCTCTTTCGACATTGGGAAAAGTGGTCATCGTCATCATCATCATCGTCGCTCATGCACCTCCCTTCCAAATTCTTGATTAATTTTTTTTCGACAAATACCTAAAACGAATAGAAATTTTAAACTGAATTACAAAATATTAAAATAAGTGAAATAGAGAAAAAAATAGAGAATAAGTGAAATAGAGAAAAAGAGAATAAATCGGTGACACTGAATTACAAAATAGCACGAGCACTTTGTGCTAACTTGTCCGTTATTGTATTATTTGCACGTAGAATAAGTGAAATAGAAAAAAAAGAAAAGACCTCATTGCTTCTCCCAAATTTCTCCAGATGTAGTGAGAATGCATGTCATTTCTCTGGTACATACACCATCTTCACCAGCTAAAAACAATGTATTGCAAAAACTTTCATCGTTTTTTGATTAATTCTGGAATGACCTATTCTGGAATAAAATCAAATAGGATTCTTTGCAATATATATAAATTTTTTTTCAAAAGAGCCTTTTGAAAAATTAAAGATACTTAGAGCATGATTATCGGTGACCCCTACACACGGGGTCATCCGATTTTTTAAAATATATATATATTTTTTTTTTGGACAAATGAGGAAGCGACACGTGGATGAACCGGGTGTCTGTGTGTCTTTGCGGTGACACCCGCGCGCGTCGTGTCATCCGATTTGTGATGACGTGTCGCTTCCTGATTCGTCGCGACATTAAAACATTAATTTAAAAAAAAAAAAAAAAAAATTCCGGATGACCCCGTGGGTAGGGGTCACCGATAATCATGCTCTTAGACATCACTACAACCACACTTTGTTTCACTATCTATATGATATATATTTGTTGTAGTTAGAAATATAACGGTCAAAATTTGTAAATATGAATAAACCGAGGACTTTGACTTATTTTTTTAAAAAAACACTGAGGAACTATTTAGTTGCTCGACGAGATCAAACATGATTCAGAAGTGATTTGGACAAGGTTTTGCGGAGTAAACTAAATTTAGTATTTTCAAGAGTTATTTTACAAGAACAAGAACAAAGAATAGCTAAGTGTTTGAGTCTAGAAATAGTTGTGGGAAGAAGTAGTTGTTGAAATCCCTTTGTAGTAGTTGTTGAAGTCCATTTGCTCTTTGCCCTCGTTCTTGTTTTATATTCCGAGATCGTGCTTAACGTTACTGTTTTCTTTGCCAGATTCGCCATGAATGGTTTTTATTTTACGATGCTCCGGCCGTTACGTTCAAACGCCTTAATTCACCGGTTTGGATGAGTCTTTGGTCTTATCGGTATGCATTTAATTCCTTTTGACCGTAAACTTTATTCTGGTGAACTTTTCAGCTCGGCCATCACCTCATTCGCTTCTTTGACCTCGTCTAGCTTCTTTTAATTTGTTAGATCTTCTTACTATTTGGTTTATTAAACCCAATTTACTGCACCGAGATTTTCACGTTCACAATATTCAACATTTTTTATCGTTTTTTTATTAAAAAAAAAAAGATAAACATTCCATACCGTCAATTTTGTTTGTTTGTGTTGATTAAAAATATGCTGTAACCGCTTATTCCATGATCCATACGAAAGCATAGTGGTCATATCAAGATTTTTTTTGTGTGACGGCAGTTATCAAGATTTATTGCTTTGTATGAATATATTATTATATATATTTATGATTTTATTTTATTTTTTTTTATAACAAAGATGATTCCAAATTTTACAATCCGACTAATTCTCTTAAAATGATTATAGTTGTCGAATAGTTCATTCACCAATTTTTTTTAATGAATCTAAACTAAAACATGATATAATTTCAACTAGCCAAATATAAGTTGTTAGACAATTTCATATTTAAAGAGAAATGATCATTTGTCTCTATTTATAAAGTAACTTTTCAGCAAATGAAAATCACTAATCAACTACCACATAATTTATGTATATCAAACTTAATATATCTAATTTTGATATATGCTAAATTCGTCATCCAAATTTTTAATAATTCAATTTGTTATATTCACCAATCAACCATGCGTTAGTCTCCTAATTATTTTGATTGGATTCTTTTGTTAATATAAAATCCAACAAATAATTCAAGACACCTTCGATCGAACCACTTTCTTTTTTTTTTCTTCTTTAGATCACACAACAATACAATACAATACCATATATTGAAATATAGCCACAATTATTAGAAAATCACAAATGGAACAAAACAATATTATTAAAAAAAAAACTTTTCTTTCTCAATCTGAAATCATGGAGGACCGGACGCTCAACTGCTGCACTCTAGTTTCCAGTGTGGACCCGTCTCAAGACCTCCCATTATTAACTTAATGTATAATTTGATAATGCAAAATAAAATTATTTTAAAACCTTTTCTTTTGTGTGTTTTAACATTCTGGTGTTTGGGTGTGGTCTCTTTTAGGGTCATGGCAATAGTTATAGACCAAGAAGTTCCTCTGTACCCATGCCATCGCCCCCATTTGTTGCTGACTCAACCCTCGGTTCCCCATAGGTGCGGCCGATGGCGGTCTGCATGATATAGATCCATCTGCCGTGCACCCGGCTAGCTTAAAGTTTCTGTACTTAGCCACAAAGGGTTGATATCGATAGTCGGCTTTAATCCTCCCGTTTTCCGTGGCCCAGTCCGATGCATCCCATATAGATCCGTACACCCACATCGGTCTTGTGGGGAAGATCGCTTCACTCTTTCTATCGTACGTACGTATCGGTACATCGTCTACGTAGAATCTATATATATGAAAAATTTACCAATTTAGAATATCAAACGTAATAAATGTATATAATTAATGTAACTATTCGGATATTGTCTTACACAATTTGATTAGCGTTCCATAAAATTGCGTAGTGGTGGAAATCTTGAGTAGGGTCGAACCATAAGTTAAATTTCATTTCTCTCCCAATGACATTTCGGTCACCACTTCCTCTAACGAATACATTCGTCTGAAGGCTATAAGGTTTCCCTGGCGTTGTCCCTAGAAACTCGATATCGACCTCGTCGTGGTCTCCGGGATGCTCTTGGTTGTTCGAGAGCTAGAAATCCAAAAAATTGTTAGGAAATTTTGAATTTTAATAACGATTTAGCTACATACATATTAGATGGGTTAATAAGTTAATTCTCCTTTGAAAATGTTTCTTACATAGAGGGACGTATCAACTCCAGCTGTGTAGCCTGGTTGAAGCTTAATGGATGCACCAAAGTAGCCCGACCTGTACGAACGAAGAGACTTGAATCCACTCCCTGTTCATCATCAGTTAATCACATTGGATTAGTCGCTATATTTAATTATTAAATACGACAAATACATAAATGATATGTTTAAAATATAAGCTACCGACACCGTCTTTTCAAGACATGCGGTGTATTAAATAACATCAGAAACTTAAATGCGGGAGGTTTGACAAAAGAACACAACAAATCGTCACATACATAAACCGATTCAAATCAAATTTAGATTCATTGATATTATTTTTTTATGTTGTATTCCAAATGAATTTTGGAATACAACATAAATTCATTTTGTTTTTGGAATATAATGAATATGGACCAAAAATTTTGGAATATAATTTTGTTTTTTGTACGTATATATCATGGACCAAAAATATGGACCAACGAATTGAGCTGAGCCCACAAATTTGGATGCAAAAGAAAAAGATGAAAAAGAAAGAAAAATACCAAATGATTTGTCGAGCCAAAGAGTGATAACGTCTTGCTCTCTACGCTGGTGTTGAGAGCCCCATAGAGTCTGAAATTCACGTTCAAAAGTCGAAGTCGGTACTCGAGAACTCGGGTAGTATCCCGGCGAAGGAGAACGCTGGCTATAACCACGAGGGCACAGCACTAAGAGAGCTAGACAAAGTAGAAGGATAAGAGGTGAAGCCATTTGGAGAGTGAAGTAAAGCCCTTTGAGTGGTTACTACAAAAGGGGGAATAAATACTTTTATGAATGAAGTAAAGTGGAGAACACAGGTTTGTATAAATAGAGAGAATGTAGGTCCTACGGTTACAGGAGTGAGTGACTGTTATCCGTTGATTGGATGGGCCTTATGGATTGATCCCATGCCAAATATAAACATCTCATGTCAACTTACATAATATCTCTATATTATTATTTAATAAATCATTTAGGAAAATGAACTTTATTTTGTAAGTTATTACATATTATGCCATTTCAAATAAGAAATGATAATTAAAATAGAAAATAATATAATTGTCTTTTAAATTTATTGATAAGAATATAAAAAGTATTTATTTACTATTTAGTAATTAATTACTATGATATTATTGTATAATAATCAATTCATACATATTCAAAGAAAATATATTCGAGATCTTGCAATATTTTTCATTATGATTATTATATTTTATTTGAATATATATCAAAACAAAAGTTTGAAAAATATTTTACTACTTTTATAAAGAATTAGACACGAGAAAATTGAAGTTTTAAGAGTTTGTGGATTTGCCACAAAAAACCATAGTCATTAAGCGGTGCATAGAATTATGTTTTCAAGATTATAAGTTTTTGTGAGTTAACCCGAATAATATTTTAGTTCATTGCAAAACGGGTTAAGTATACAAGTTAGTCGGGTTGATCAATCATTAGTTAGACATATTATAAAATTCAGATGAATTTATTTTTTCTTAAATTTTACAATAATTTTTAAGAAAACATTATCTCGCGCTATATAGCTAGCATATGTTGAATTCTAATACATTATGAATTAATTAAGAAAACAGAGTACGAAAAATGAATTTTCAAGAAAAGGAAACTGAGAAATAGTTTATTTTATATTGATGTTCAAAAACTATTCTTCGTTGTTGAAGGTATATATAACGTGGCAAGTGTCATTTTAAAATAAGTATCGTTTTAATATTTCAATGCAATTTTTTTGGTCACAAATGCCTATTTAACCCTAATCAAAATTAGTGACTAAAAGAGAATATCAAATGTCATATGTCTTTGAAAAGACTTAATCGTACAATTAATAAGTTTTTTAATTTATGTAACAAAAGTTAAAACAACATTTATATTGACTTAAATCCAAATAAAACATTTATATTGATAGGGTATTGATAGGGTAAGAGTATGAACGTAAAAACATATTTTCTCTCACGCGAATTTTTTAAGACAAAACTCTAGATTCGTCGGCTTCTTCATTTTGACGACTCCACTTCCATGAGTCATCGTCGCTGCTCCGACGGCAAGCCTCTTTGCGGTGGGAATCAGCCGAGATCTCCAACTTCAGCGCCTTCTTCCCTTATCTCCATGGATCTTACTCACTCCACGAACTTCGATATGCAAATCACCATATGCAATAAGGAATTAAAAACAGATTTTACTGACACAGTCTTGGTTGAAGCATCTCTAAGTGACCGATGCCATGATTCTGAGCCAACGGTGGATCTCGAAGTCGATTTCTTAGGAGATCTAGAATCTCTGAAACCGTGACGTGGACATAAGCCTTGATTAAATTGAACCAGACTAAGGAGGTTGTGCCATAGCTGTTCTGGAGCATGAAACCATTGAGTCATATGAGGAAATGGAACCCAAAGATGAACCCAACCGAACCAAGTACGTAAGCTGGGAGTTTCACAGAGCAACTAACCACAATGAAAACTTTGATCGAGCCAAAACACCCTTGACTCGATCAAGAATGCAATATATCTGAGATACTCCACCTGATGGTCGAAGAACGACTAAACCACCACCAACGCCGACTAAACTGACGAACCAAGCTCAAGGAGAGGCGATTCACTAACCAATAGACACTGGAGAACAAGTTGGTCGAGCCACATTACCTTTGACTCGCCCCAAATTCAAAGTTACTCAAAACAACCTCTACGGTCCACCCGATAATGCATATGGGCCATAAAATACATATCTCAACCTGATTCCGTCAAGCCCTGATCCGTTCACCTCCTGGTCCACTTACTTGGGCCCTTTATGGATGCAACCATCTAAATATCTAACTTGGATCGATCCGGAACCACCCAAGACCTTCAAGTCTTCCTCGCAGGTCATTTTGTGTCCAAATAAAGAAACCGCGAGATACTTTCATATCTACGCTAATCCTTCACTTCCTTTGGAGTCCACCGAAGCGAACAAGAGCCTATAACCACCTAATTACACCAGAATACGTTCCTATTCAGATCATGCCTTATCATGATGGGATCATGAAATAGCTGAGAAGATGAGACTAAGATATCCACAAATCACAAGATGGGCATACACATGAAGTTTGAACTTCACAAAAGGTATGCACCGCCCCCATTACAATCGATATTCACTAAAGAGTTTTCATGCTTTGTTTCACGGATCAAGAAGTGTAGAAGAGTACTACGAGGAGTTTGATTTCCTAAGGAACCGCCTTGAGCTAGAAGAAACAAAAAAGTCTCTCATGTCCCAATTCATGGGAGGCATACAAGACCGAATTCAAAGGAAAGTGGAGACACAACCTTACCATTCGTTTCCCAAGCTTCTTCATCTTGCCATTCCACTTGAATAGCAAATTAAGAAGAAGACGTCCACCAGAACCAAAACCAGCAACACCACTTGGAACCAAACCCAACAACCACCACAAAAAACACAGCCTCCACCCGTAGACAAAGGTAAATCTGTGGTAGTAGACTCACAGTTCAAATCCAATGAGTACAAGACTAGGTTCAAAGGAAAGTGGAGACACAACCTTACCATTCGTTTCCCGAGCTTCTTCATCTTGCCATTCAACTTGAATAGCAAATTAAGAAGAAGACGTCCACCATAACCAACACCAGAAACACCACTTGGAACCAAACCCAACAGCCACCACAAAGAAAACACAGACTCCACCCGTAGACAAAGGTAAATAGGTGGTAGTAGACTCACGGTTCAAATCCAATGAGTACCGTGTTGAACAAGGTAAATCTAGTAGCTCTCAAAGATCACATAACATGATTTGTTACAAGTGTCAAGGCAGGGATCATATGGCTAGAGACTGCCCCAAACAAAAGAGTCATGGTGATCACATCAGACGGATATGACTCGCAAGATGAAGTTATACCCGAAGAGACCGATGAAGGAGTAAGTATCCATGCTGATGAAGGCGAGTTGTTGGTGATCCAACGAGTCTTATCCTCATAACCAGCTCTAGAAAAACAAGAACAATGAGATAACTTGTTCCATTCCCAATGCACAATCAAAGATAAGGTATGTCATTTGATTGTGGATAGCAGTTCATGTGCTATTATTGCTAGTATTACTCTTGTTGAGAAGATAGGTCTTATCGCCATTAACCATCCGAGGCCATACAAGCTTAAATTGCTCAATGACAAAGAGGAGATAAAGGTGTCCAACCAAGTTGAGGTACCATTCACCATCGGCCAATACAAAGACCAAATCTTATGTGATGTTGCACCAATGCAAGCTGGGAATATCTTTCTCAGAATACCATGGCATTATGATCGTGAAGTCTCTCACAATGGCCGCTCCAATTAGTATTTATTTTACCTAAACAACCGTAAGTTCACTCTTGCCCCTTTGGATCAAAAAGAGACCCGTGCAATGCAAGTAAAGGCCAAAAGCCACTACCAGCACTAAGGTAAGTTACTTTTCTATAGCATAATCATTACCATTTGATCCCACATATATGATGCACTTGTTTTTCCCAAATGTGTCTAGTACAGGTTTTGAAGGCAAAGAAGAACAAACTGCAACAATCAAGGAGGGAAAGCAACTCAAGCATATCACAACATCAACTTTGGAGCGACGAGTTCATTATACTCTGTTGATAGAGGCAATGCAACCAGACGCACCAAACAATACCAAACCACCGATGCATCAAGGTAAGACCCTAAACTTTAAATTTCGAATGAGAACTAACTTGCTTTCTCTTAGTGCATGTGAAAATGTTTCGTGGTCAAAACTTTTCCAAGGGGGGGGGGGTATGATGTGGACATTAGCCTTGATCAAACCGGAACAAACCAAGGTGGCCATACAGGAGCTGTTCCAGAGCATGAAACCATTGAGCCGGAGGAGGAAATGGATCCCAAAGATGAACGCAACCAAACTAAGGATGTAAGCTTGGAGTTTCATTGAGCAACTGACCACAATGAAGGCTTTGATCGAGCCAAAATACCCTTGACTCGATCCAGAATGTAAGATATCCGAGATACTCCACCCGATGGCCGAGGAACGATTAAACCACCACCAACGCCTACCAAACCGACGAACCAAGCTTAAGGAGAGAAGATTCACCAACCAATAGAACCTGGAGAACAAATTGGCCGAGCCACATTACCTTTGACTCGACCGAAATTCAAAGTTACCCAAGACAGCCTCTACGGTCCACCCCACCTGATAATGCATATGGCCAAAAAATGCATCTCTCAGCCCAATTACGCCAAGCCGTTATCGTGAGTAGAATTTGGTAGAATCTGAGTCTTACATCAAACTGTCTTAGACTCCATCACTGAATCTAGGTAAAACGGTTGATGATTCTTTCGCCTTATACTCCATCCACGTTATTTAGTCTCGGGGAAGTTAGAAAGAAGCTCCTCCAAAGTCTCTTTTCTCCAACAATTTGACATTCTCTTTCTGACAGTCATCGGCTATCGTCTCAATACCAACAAGGTGTGAAACCGACCAAAAATCTCACGGAAATTCTACAAGATACTTTTCAAAATGTAGAAAATTCTCAAGCATCAAAGGAAAGCTCCAATGGTTATTATCATGCAAAAAAATCTTGTTTTCCTTGAGCAACTAAGATGTATCCACAAATTTGAAATCTATACGGGGCCACAAATCCAATATACTTGGAAGATGGAACTCCCATAGTCACAATTCCAAATCAAGTTGCCCTTAAAAGGTTAGAAAATCAGAAAGAGTTTGTGTTAGGTAAATTCTATAGATGTTCTTCTCCTCATGGTGGTCTCATTTATCCAGTTTTTAATCGTGTTTGAAGAAGAAAATGTCCCATCTTTACTCGTAATCTTAGTGAGTCTTCTTACTTATTCCACATTCCTGATAATTTGACTCTTCCTTGGGTCATTCGAAGAGGTTTATGGAACGTAGATGACTGCTTTTATTGGTTTCTCTATAGACTCCTACAATTTCTTTAGAACTCCGAGAGAGTGTTACATTGAAGAACATCCATGCAAATCTCTATTGAATCGTGGGTATTGATTGGATTGCTTTTGGGTTAGACGAACCGATGATGACCAAAAAGCTGAGACCAGATCCTACTCTAATAGGTGAATGATACTTGTGTATTATGCATGTTTTAAAGGGTCATTTTCATAAGTTTTTAGTCCCATTTTGTATTGTTTTTGGGATATTTTTATGGATTTGAGTCTCTTTTCTCTTTGTCATGCATTTTAGAGTCATATGTATGTTTCTCTGCGTTTCCATTGCATTTTCGGTCATTTTTAGGTGTTTTGGAGCATATAGATGTATGAAGACTTTATATGGAAGAAAAATAAGATAAGAGGATCAATAAAAGATGAAGGACAAGCCTAAGGAGACATATATCGGTTGCTGGACCAATATAGGAGGTCGATATGATGAAGATCGTGAGGAAACGAGAAGCAAACTATCTAGAAACCTTCCCCATCGATCGATACAGCCGACCGGTGTGTAGAGTCAAGACAATGAGTTTGAAAGAACGAGTCGGATGAAGGCCTTGCCATTGTCCAATGGATCTGAAATTTTGACACGTCATAGGAAATTATAGCCTATTTAGTGGACACATATCCACTATGCCGCGAAGGAGGAAGCATCCGAGCATGAATTATATCTGGTGTTGATACCATCGGTCCATAGGTTAATGGGGGTGATCGCCACATGATTCCTCTGTGTCAAAATCAAAGTTGACTTTTATGTTTAGGTTGACCCAACTATTTTTGGTTCCCTCCTATAAATACTAGTCTAAACACATGTAAACCCTAAGTTTTCTTCTCTCTAGAGTTGGGTTTTGATCCAAACTATTCTTTTGATGTTTTTGGATGATCTTCATCTCCGCATGCCACTCTAGTGAATGATTCTTCACCTTTATCTTTTATCTTATGTTTATGTCTTTTTCGTTTATCTTTATGTTTATGTCTTTTCCTTATATCTTTATTTATGTTTAGTAGCTAGTTTTTAGTTGGATCATGGGTTATGCTAGATTATGGTGATTTGATGGTTAGATGATGATGATTTAGGTTGCATCTTGTTATATCATTCATTAGGTGGTTCACAATGCTAGTTTTGACTTAGGTCATCAAAATCTAGATTTTAGGCATTTCACGCCCGAGAAGTGTTTGTGAAAATGTTTGAACCAACTTTTTATGAGCTTTACCTTCCTATCCAATGAGAGTTGCATGCTATGAATGTTTAGTGAACTAATTGGAATTCTCTCATAATATTCATCGATTATCTAGTTGTATACAACGAAAGTTGATCTAATTAGGTAATTAGTGAAGTAGTTTATTGTCGTTAGGCTACTATTAAGAAATTGATTAGACTAATGATTAATAAATGGATTAGGGCCATGAGAGTGGACTAGTCATATATATGTGTGAATTCCATGTTCTATGATAGTGCTTACCTTGACATCATTGTTTGATTATTGGTTCATTCTTATGATAGTTAAACCCATGATCCAATGCTTTTATCTTGTTTTATTTTTTTGCATCTTCTTAGATTAGAAACCAAACAAAAAACCCAAAAACAATTGCTCTAAATTAGTTTGTTTTTCGTATCTCTAGTGTGCAATCTTTATTTTTCGTAGGATCGATCCCTAAGTACTACATTGGCATAACCGTGCACTTGCGGTCACTTAGGGCTTTATAAACTGTAAAGCTTAGGTAGGATTAGTTTTTTGAACTTCTTAGATCTTAAGAAATTTAGACAACAATTCTTCCATCAGTGAAGTCAAGATCATGGTTGAATCACTATGCTCAGAAGATTGCAAAGGTAGATAAGAAAGGTAGTATACTATGTTGGATGTTGAATATTCATGGATCCCTCTAAGTGTGAGGTTTGAGGTCACCTAGGACACACGAATTTTCGTTACATACTCCCTCCTCAATAATATAACAAAAGCATTAACATATAAGGATTTATTCATAGTCAAAAGCTATGGCTACCTACCTCTCACTACAAGAAAACAGCATTTTGGCGACTGTAGAAGTAGTCGCCAATTAGTCGTTAAAAGGTGTGTTACGACTACCATGCGACTAAACCATGTAGTCGTTAATATTTAGTCGCTAAAGTATATAGTCGTAAAATTAGTCGCCAAATGGCGACTACATTACGACAATACCACATGAATATTGTGTAGCCGTTCAATAGTCGTAAAGTAGTCGCAAACCTTTACGACTAATCGGCGACTACGTTTGCGACTAGGTAACGACTATAGAAAGGGTCTAGATGTAGTCGGATAGTTTTAGTCACTAAATAGTCGTACATTTTAGTTACTATTTACCGACTATTCTATGACTAATGGAACAACTATTTGGCGACTAATAGGAACATCAAGTTTTGAATATGTAAATATTGTGCGACTAATTAGCTACTCTTCTGCGACTATTTGGCGACTAATAGGGGACAACCTTTGCAACTAGTTAACGACTATGGAATGGGTATAGATGCAGTCGGATAGTTTTAGTCACGAAGTAGTCGTAAATGTTAGTTACTATTTAGCGACCATTCTATGACTAAATGAACGACTAATTGGAACATCAAGTTTTGAAGATGTAAATATTTTGCGACAAATCAACTGTTCTTCTCTGCGACTATTTGGCGACTAACATGCTACTGTTTAGTGACTAAAATTGTAATCAAATTAAGAATATGCTGTGTCAGATTGGTGTTCGTTTTGTTTCTCAAATGGTAATCTGTGTTACAAAATTAAAGAAATGTGATTCAAACTAACATTTGATTAAAAATATTAACTAAAGTATTCAATCTCCATAACAAATGCCAAAACATAAACAAAAATAACAAATTCATGAGTTCACAAGTAACAAGGTTCATAAAAAGTAAGCACAAAACCTAAGAAGCAGAACCAGAACCAGATGGGGTTGTACTTGGATCTGGTCGACGAAGATTGGTTGATGGAAGCAAAGCAGTTGTTCCTGGAGCTGAGTGAGAAGCCAATAAGTCTAGAAACCCCGGATCAGTTTGTCGCAGGTACTTTTCCACCAAGGAGAAGTGCTCTAGCTTGTCTTTTTGCTCAACCACAGCTCGGGAGTGCTCTGCTTCACGAACAGCAATCTCAACATCACGCCGTTCATTATAAGCTGCATGCTCTTCGATTTTCTGTTGAGCTTCCTTCAGTTGCTCTTGCAGTGCAACAAACAATGAAGAGTCTCCCGGTTGCTTGCGCTTGCCATTGAGAAGAGTCTCCTTGAGGCTTCCAACTCCATAAGGAGTTCCTCGTGAATCCAACTCAGTGGACTGTGAAAAGTAAGAGAAAAACCTTAATGAAAAAATCCAAGACTCTATAAATGTGAACTGTTAAAAATGTTACTTTACATGAAGAAAGATGCTTGTATATTCATCTGTTGTTAGCGCACGAGGTTGCGAAGCACCGTCCGAAACTTCTGAAGGCTCTGTCACGAGCTCAGACAACTTCTCTTGCACCTTCTGCTCATATGTTTGAACGATTTTCTCCGCCTTCCTATCGACATACGTACCATCTGGCCTTGTATGTGTCCTAATGAAAACATCACCAAGACTAACCGGTCTTCCCAATTCCTCTTCCTGCAATGTTACAAAATAAGCAAGGATAGCAAGTAAACCAGAAACATGAAACCAATCAAACATGAAACATGAAACCAGAAACATAATTTAAAGTTGTTAAGGAGTAAGAAAAAGTTAAAGTAACTAACCATTTCTTGTTGGATTTGTTGATACGACTTTGGCCCTGATAAGTGGATGTGAGGACCGAGACCTTTACGATCAGACATACGAGCATTGGAATAGGTGAGACTCTTTTGCTTTGCTTCTTCAGTGTCCCAGTAGTCGGTCATCATTTTCCAGAGAGTGTCGCCGATCCAATTAGGTCGCTCTCGACTAGTCCTCGCGGTGCTAACCATGTCTTTCATCCGGCGTTGACAGATCTCCTCGAAATACCCTTTAACTGTCCCTGTTATCAAGGGATCACAAGTGTGGGTTTTCTACAATACAAAGATAATAGAATGATGTTAGTGAAAACATCACAAGGAAACCTATATGTGAAGGCTATAGGACAGAAAAATGTACCGCGAACTCGAGGAAGTATCTTTCTTGTATGTCTTGAGGCACACATGTCCAGCTATAGTAGGGAGCATCAAATTTGTTTGTAAACACTTTAGTAATTGCCCGAACCAGTTTCGATCCCTTGTCGCGAGTAAACCTGCAAACACACATGAAATAAAGAAGGACATAATACAAACCAGAAGCATGTAATCCAGAAACATGAAACCAATCAAACATGAAACCAATCAAACATGAAACCAGAAAACATGAAACTAGAAATATGAAACATAATTAACTGATGGATAGGACTTTTGCAAGTCCCGGATCAATACCTCGTTGTATAGTATTTGAGGATCGAACCGAAGAGGCTAAGGTTGACACACTAAGAATACACGAAACTTCCTAATCTAGAGCAATGTTTTTGTTGTTTTATGTTTATAAGAAAAGGAAACAAATTGCAAGAAGGGAAAACAAAGATATAAGAGTTGGATCACGGATTAAGCTATCAAGAAGATGGACAACAATCAAACAACGAATCATTTGGAAGCATTAAACTCTATCCTAGAACATGGGATTCATAATTATGACTAGTCCACCGTCGTACCACTAATCACTTTGTTAATCACCAAATCAAGAGCAAACTCTCGTTTGTGATAAGATGATTAACAAGCATTAAAATCCAATCCCAATTAGTTCACTAATCACCCTAGACATCAACCATCGTTGGCTAGGCAAGAAAAGCTCACAAAAGGTTCTTGTTCAAGCATTTCATCGAACACCTATCGGGCGTGAAATGCTTAAGCTCTAGTTTTGATCTCTCGATCCAAAACTAGCATTAAGAACCAACCTAAGTGAAGGGTCCAACAAGGATCAACCTAAATCATCATCATCTAATCATCAAGACAACTAACTAATGATGCTAACACACTCAATCAATGCTAATCCTTAGGTTATGATCACTAATCTTGACTAATTCTCTTTCAAGCAACTAATCACTATGCTAATCACTCAATCCATTAGCAAACTCTCATTTGTGGATCAATGATTAGCAAGCATTAAGAATATGAACTAGATCAACCAAAATACACCCTAGACAACTATTCTCATAGGCTAGGAACATAAATCTCTTGAATAATTTGGTCTTGGCATTTCATCAAACACTTGGTGTTCATGAAATGCCTTATGATCTAGACCTACTCTTTCAAGCTAGATCTAGCATTGGGATCACTAGACAAGAAAGGAATGCAAGGATTAAGAACATGAGCATCAATAATCAATCATCAAGCCATCAAAATCAACCTAAATCTAAGATCCAACAAAAAGGGCCTAAGGCCTAAATATGAAGAACAAAAAAGAAGAACAAATAAAGATAAAGAAGATGCATTAATTATAAAGATAGAGGTGAAGAATCCTTCTCATAGAGTGGCATTTGTATGAAGAACAAGGGAAATCCCTCTCAAAATCATAAAAGAGTTTGGGGATAAACCCCACTCTAGGGAAAAGAAAGCTTAGCCCTTCCAAATTAGGTTTTGGGCTTATAAATGAAAACTGGGCGAACCGGGTCGACCCGGGACAAACCGGGTACCGACCCGGTTAAAATGGATAAAAAGTTCTGGTTTGGGCGTTTCACCGCTGGGTATCGATCGATACCGAGGGGTATCGATCGATACTTCGTGTTTGGCTTTGGTTCTTGGCGGATACCGAGGACACACCTCGGTATCTTTGCTCGGCATTAAGGACTTTTTGCCCCGGGTTCTCCCTGCGCCAGTACCGACCCGTGACACCGAGCAGTGGCATCGATGTCTGGCATATGGAGCTTGGGTATCGATCGATACCGAGGGGTATCGATCGATACTGGCTGTTTGGATACCGAGGACACACTTCGGTACCGTTGCTCCGTGCTAAGGTCATTTTCCCCCGGGATTCCTCCTGTGGCTGTACCGAGCTGGAGTACCGAGCAGGAGCATCGGTATTGTCTCCTGAAGCATTTGGTATCGATCGATACCGTGGGGTATCGATCGATACTTGGTGTCTGGCTCTGCTTTTACCTGGAAACGCTCCAAAACATGCAATAACTCACTAGGACCTAATGCAAATGTCCTAAACTCTAAATGAGACCTATATGCAAGATAAAACCATGATTATGCATGCAAATGACACAAAACCCTAAATGCAATGCATCCTAAAACATGCAATATATGAGTGTATCAATTCCCCCAAACTTAAACCTTTGCTTGTCCTCAAGCAAACACAAGCAAACAAGAATAAAGAAAGGGAGAAGACTAAAAATGGGAGCTCAGATCCAAAAGTATCAAGAAAAGAATTCAACTCAATGTCCAAGTTACTAGCTCTAAGATGCGATCAAACAAATCTACTCATAAAGAGCTAGCCATATCCTTCCCTATACGAATCAAATTCAAGCCTCAACCTACACAAGTATTCATGTCATCCAATCCTTTAACATTCATTATTTGTTTCAAGTGAATCATGCTCATGCAATGCAAACAAACTCATTTGGTTAAGGGTTTTGGTTTTGAGACAAAGATGATCTCAATACATGTGGCGGTTTCCAAACAAGGGATCTCTCTTTTGAAGGAATGAACTTTGGCAAAATGCTAAGGGTGAAGAGCAATAGATGCATACAAGGCTAGACTTTCATCTACCCAATATCCCATCACAAATCAACCCTAATTCTAAACCCACAAAGAAGCAATCCTAGCTACCCTTCACAAGGCGTTTTTGCCTTCTTACACCACATCTCTTCATCATCCTTCTTCTATTTAAACACTTAGGGGGTTTCTTCTTCAACCAATGGCTTGGCATCCATTATTTTCCTTGACTTAGCTCTTCTTTTGCTTTCTCTAGTCTCTTTATTTTTCTTCATGTCTAAGCTTAGCCATTTTGGCTTCTTTTCTTTCTTTCCTTTTGTAAAGCTAGAGACTATCTTTTAACACTTAGAGCTAACCCAAATACATTCATGCCAACCATTTCAAACTTATTGCTTCCCCTAATCATTCTCCAAATCCTCTTTCTTTCTTTCCACTTTTCCAATCCCAACACCTTTGTTTCTTTTTCTTTTTCTTGCCCCAAGATCCCAACCTATCTAACTTAGCCTAATCTAGCTCATTGATGTGTGAGCTAGTTCTACATGAAAGCCTTTCCTTGTCGCTCTAGACCCAACACTTTTTGCTAAGTCCATTCAAATATAAGGCCTCACAACGCTCACTAAACATGTAGGCTTGAAAGAAGGTTGAGTTTTAGGTGGGGTAAACCATTCCAAAGGTGGGAATTGGCTACTTGGGCCAACAAGAGTGGTAAAAAGGGATAAGATGACCCAAGTATGTATGCGGAATCCATGAGTTCATTATGCAATGCATGATCACGAAAATTAATGAGTCAAGATTAACGTTCTCACTTAGATAGGATTGGATTCAAATCGAGACTTGCTTTAGCTAAGACCCTAGTAATGAAACGCAAGGTCAAAATATGGTTCATCCTTGATTTCAACACGAGATCAAAAGCATCAAGCAACAAGCAACGAGGGCATCGAATCAAGCTCTAAAAATAATACTTCACATGGATAACCTATCATTGCTCCTAATGCTCATGCAAATCTACCTAAAATGCAATGCATCTAGACTCAATGCACACTTATTCTTATGACATGGAACACTTTCAAGTAGATTAGCACACTTTCGTGACATTAATCATTGTATGAATCATCTAAAGTCAGCATCCACCGATCACTTAGACAATCCATAATTTACCACAAGTCCATTTTAGTCAACAATTCATCCTAAAGTCAGCATCCACCGATCACTTAGAATGAAAAGCATGCTTAGAAATCCTTCCTAACATGAGAACAAATGCTTATCTAGTCTAAAAATTTCAAATTTATTGAAAATGCATGATATGCATGAGACTCAAGTATGCAAAGGCAAAATAAGATCACAAAACACAAGATTAGACACCGGTCCCTCCCCCAAACTTAGATCACAACGTCTCGGTGTGAAAGAAGTTCAAGAGAGAGACCAAAAAAACAAAAAATAAAAATGCAAAAAGACTAAAAGGGAAAGAAGTACTTACAAATGAGGAGTGAGACTAGGTGAATGGAAATGGAGGAAGAGCTTTGGCCATCACCACCAACAAGCCACGCCACGACCTTGAACCCAAAAGACCCTTATTGGTTGCTTGTTTTGTGTCTCAAGCTCGACAATGGATAGGCTCGGGGGAGTCCCCAAGCGGCGCGTTTAACGTCACTAGCTTGACGGTTGCTTCCTCCGTGTCACTCCCTTCATGAAAATCACAAGAGAAGTGAAAAGATTAGCAACAAAAGAAAATAAAAACTCTAGTCTCAAGAAGAATCAAAATCCTAATGATCAACGCTAAGCCTCCCCGGCAACGGCGCCAATTGATGAGTAGGACTTTTGCAAGTCCCGGATCAATACCTCATTGTAGTATTTGAGGATCGAACCGAAGAGGCTAAGGTTGACACACTAGGAATGCATGAAACTTCCTAAGCTAGAGCAATGTTTTTGTGTTTTTCTATTTATGAACTAAAGGAAACAAATTGCAAGAAGGGAAAACAAAGATATAAGAGTTGGATCACGGACTAAGCTATCAAGGAGATGGGATACGATCAAACAACGAATCATTTGGAAGCATTGAACTCTATCCTAGAACATGGGATTCATAATTATGACTAATCCACCGTCGTGGCACTAATCACTTTGTTAATCACCAAATCAAGAGCAAACTCTCGTTTGTGATAAGATGATTAACAAGCATTGATCTCCAATCCCAATTAGTTCGCTAATCACCCTAGACATCAACCATCGTTGGCTAGGCACGAAAAGCTCACAAAAAGTCTTGTTCAAGCATTTCATCGAACACCTATCGGGCGTGAAATGCTTAAGCTCTAGACTCGAATGGATAAACCTAATCTAGCACTAACACCGTTTACTCGAATCTCTCCCTAATGCATGGGATGAGACCATAAATCCTAAGGTGTAGCTCTAGATTGGTTTGTCACGCCAACTAGAGCTACCTAATCTAGGTGTAGTTCTAAACTATGGTTTATCAATCCAAAACTAGCATTGAGAACCAACCTAAGTGAAGGACCTAACAAGGATCAACCTAAATCATCATCTAATAATCATCAAGACAACTAACTAATGATGCTAACACACTCAATCAATGCTAATCCTTAGGTTATGATCACTAATCTTGACTAATTCTCTTTCAAGCAACTAATCACTATGCTAATCACTCAATCCATTAGCAAACTCTCATTTGTGGATCAATGATTAGCAAGCATTAAGAATATGAACTAGATCAACCAAAATACACCCTAGACAACTAATCTCTTAGGCTAGGAACATAAATCTCTTGAATAATTTGGTCTTGGCATTTCATCAAACACTTGGTGTTCATGAAATGCCTTATGATCTAGACCTACTCTTTCAAGCTAGATCTAGCATTAAGGACACTTAGACAAGAAAGGAATGCAATGATTAAGAACATGAGCATCAAGAATCAATCATCAAGCCATCAAAATCAACCTAAATCTAAGATCCAACAAAAAGGGCCTAAGGCCTAAATATGAAGAACAAAAAAGAAGAACAAATAAAGATAAAGAAGATGCATTAATTATAAAGATAGAGGTGAAGAATCCTTCTCATAGAGTGGCATTTGTATGAAGAACAAGGGAAATCCCTCTCAAAATCATAAAAGAGTTTGGGGATAAACCCCACTCTAGGGAAAAGAAAGCTTAGCCCTTCCAAATTAGGTTTTGGGCTTATAAATGAAAACTGGGCGAACCGGGTCGACCCGGGACAAACCGGGTACCGACCCGGTTAAAATGAATAAAAAGATCTGGTTTGGGCGTTTCACCACTCGGTATCGATCGATACCGAAGGGTATCGATCGATACTTCGTGTTTGGCTTTGGTTCTTGGCGGATACCGAGGACACACCTCGGTATCTTTGCTCGGCATTAAGGACTTTTTGCCCCGGGTTCTCCCTGCGCCAGTACCGACCCGTGACACCGAGCAGTGGCATCGATGTCTGGCATATGGAGCTTGGGTATCGATCGATACCGAGGGGTATCGATCGATACTTCGTGTTTGGCTTTGGTTCTTGGCGGATACCGAGGACACACCTCGGTATCTTTGCTCGGCATTAAGGACTTTTTGCCCCGGGTTCTCCCTGCACCAGTACCGACCCGTGGCACCGAGCAGTGGCATCGATGTCTGGCATATGGAGCTGGGGTATCGATCGATACTTCGTGTTTGGATACCGAGGACACACCTCGGTATCTTTGCTCCGTGCTAAGGTCTTGTTTCCCCGGGTCTTCCCTGTGGCTGTACCGACCCGTGACACCGAGCAAAGGCGTCGGTGGCAATCCTTTGGTGCTGGTATCGATCGATACCGAGGGGTATCGATCGATACTTGGTGTCTGGCTCTGCTTTTACCTGAAAACGCTCCAAAACATGCAATAACTCACTAGGACCTAATGCAAATGTCCTAAACTCTAAATGAGACCAAAATGCAAGATAAGACCGTGATTATGCATGTAATCTACACAAACTATAAGTGAAATGCATGCTAAAACAATGCAATATATGAGTATATCATTAACCTGCAAACCATAAACATGAAACCAGAAAACATGAAACCAGAAAAATGAAACATAATTAACCTGCAAACCAAATACATGAAGACAGAAGCATGTAAGAGATATCTCTTACATGCCTTTTGATCAATACTACACATTACAGATTTGACAAGACAATTAAGGAAAGAATACAATCAAACATGAAACATGAAACCAGAAGCATGTTTCTACACTTAGACACCAAACTGACCCTAAGATTAACCAACCGCAACAGAAAGACAATGACTGGAAGCTAAGCCAATAAGCAAAGGCAACAGAAAGAGAAGCATTGTTCCCCCATTAAAACAAACCAAGAAACAAACACTTACAATCCAACACTTAGCTAGAATCTAACACTTAGAATGTAACATTTAGCAGAAACAAACCACGAAACCAACATTGAGAATCAAACACTTAGCAGAATCTAAAACTTAGCAGAATCCAACACTTACCTACAATCAAACACTTAGCTAGAATGTAACACTTATAATCTAACACGTAGCAGAAACAAACCAAGAAACCAACTTTAAGATGCGATAAACTTACCAGATATCAGTTAAGAAACATATAGAACAATACAAATAAGAGACCGCTAGGATGTAACACTTAGCAAGAGACGATTTCAAAAGACAGTAATCTTCCAAAACAGCTAGAACAATAATGATTCAAATCAGCTAGAACAATATTCTAACACTTAACAAGAGACAGTGGTGAACAATACAATCACATTTACTGAACAAGATGTGATACAATTACCAAGTCAGATTAACTGATCAATACAATCGCATTTACCAGATGCGATACAATTACCAAGTCGAGTTCGGCGTTGGTGTGGGAGAGAGGACGGTGGTGAACTTATCCCAGTCTGGCACCATAAATAGAGCATTCAGAGCCTAGAGCGTGTCCACAAGGAGATCCGGTAACACTGGAGCAGTTTCATCATGGCAGCTGTGTCCTTGAGAAGAAGGATGACTCTGACCATGAGAGTCACGAAGTGGTGACCCAGGAGCGTCTTCCAGTGGAGCCGAAGCAGTCGCAGGGAGTTCTTGTCCACGGTGTTAAGGAATGGAGTTCTCAAAAAGTTATTGTGGCGGTGGAAAGCTCCGGACATTTGGTGCTGACGTTGTCGGTTTATCGTGGACGGGGAGTTGAGGTGGTGCCGGCGTGAAATTGTACTGCTGCGGTAGATGGTTGGGTGTTCGCGATGAAGAGGCGGAGCGATTTGACCCTCTGGCTCTCTGAGAAACGTTGGGAACGATTTTTCTCTTCTGTTCGCTACGACCCTTCTCTCTAGGCATCGTGTGATCTTCTCTGATATATGAAGATGAGGAATCGAAGAAGAGGACTCGAAGAAGTGGAATCGAAGCATAATTGAAGAAGTTTATAGCAAAAAGGGAAATGAAGGAGAGGAATGGAAGAGGAATTGAAGACGAAGGGGAAGAACAAAACGCTTGACTTAGGGTTCCGTAGTTAGGTTCACGGGCTTTGTGGGAAATTAGGTTCTGTTTTTTCGAAATTGGTTTGGGCCTCTACCCAAATTTTTATGTTTTTGTGTTTAGTAGTCGTAACTTAGTGGCTAAACCTGAGACTATAATCTTCAACATCAAATCTGAAACTATAATCTGAAACTATAATCTTCAACATCAAATCTGAAACTATAATCAACATCAAAATCAGTACAGTTTACTGTCCTATAATCTGAAACTATAATCTTCAACATCAAATATGAAACTATAATCTTCAAACTGTAATCCGAAAATACATATTACTTAGGAAACGTTTTACAACTAAGTTATACATTTATCTTACACGTTCATAAATGAGTAGAGTTCTGGGAAACTATAATCTTCAACCTCTATATTGGAAAGGCCTTCTTCTGCTGTTAGCCATGTATGACCTATAGCTGAAAGAGTTTATGGTTGTTAGTAAGGTGTGTGATATAACAGAAACTAGACAATGATTAACAAGATAAACTCACCGCATAATTTTTAGACACGAAAACATCTTAAAATACAGAAAATGTGCCATTCATTAGCACTTGTAAAACTTGAGGATATGAAGTCAGCCAATTCACCATATGCCAAACACTCTAACCCTTTAAACCTGTCATATAGGAATATTCATTTAGAAACGTATTCCAGTTTGTTAATTCTATCAAATAATTAGATTTCACTTACTCTATGTCTCAGATAGTAAACTGAACACTTGATTTCATCCTTGGAATCTGATAAGAAGATTCATCTGACCATCTTCTTTCCTTCTTTCCAACCCACGTTATTACTCCTATAACAACAAAAATATGACTATATAAACAATACAAAATATTATGATCTAAATGAAAATTTTCTGAATCTAAATGAAGATACCTATAGGATATCATTCTGTAACAGGGCCTCGGATGATGTCAATGATGGGAGTGAAAACCAAGAAATGATTGTAGTTTGGATAATCTTTGAGTAAGGTGAATTATGTGTCATCCTTGAAATAAATTTGATAGCAGTGGCGATTGGTTTTGCCAAGAATATCGCCAAACATCACATAAAAACCCTTGAGTGAGAACCAATAACGTTCAAAGTGATTCACCCAAGAAAACGATCTCAATGTCTGTCCTGAAACGTTTGCTGCTATTCTTGTTCCCTGAAGATAAAATAGTTAGTTTTTAGAAGCACTATAAAAGAATAGAAGATAGATATTACCTCTTCATCACAAAGTAGTAGATTCATAGTTGGTCTAGACAAATCCCAGTCTCTTGTCCAAACACACAAGATCTTGACTTTCAGATTCCAAACTGTTTTAGATGTGTTGATTTGTGATAGTAAGTGGGAAGCTTCATTTGCCATTTCCAGTTATTTTGAGTTCTGAGAATTTTTTTCTTTTTCGGCAGGACAATATGTGAGTAGTTGTAACTTTTGGGGTTGCCGAAGAGTTTAGAAGCGGAAGAGCCGAGGAAGCCTAAAAAGGAGGATACAATTGCATCGGTAAGATTCTCAACTGTCATTTACACATCTCATTTTTCAAAATTGGCAATGATTCACCGCAAGAAATCTTTTGAGATATATTTATTGTAACATTACTAGGGTTGCCGAAGAGTTGAGAAGCGGAAGAGTCGAGGAAACCTAAAAAGGAGGAAACAGTTGCATCGGTAAGATTCTCAACTGTCATGTACACATCCAATTTTTCAAATAAGGCAATGATTCACCGCAGGAAATCTTTTGAGATTCCAAACTGTTTTAAATCTTTCATTTAGATTTTATTAGAAGTTTATGTTAATATATATATATATATATATATATACCAACATCATATCCTGACAGAAAACCTGCATCAATATATATATATATATAATATAATTGTAATATATATCATGAGCCTAATATTGTAATAAAATTGTGATTTTGCATCAGGTTTACGTCAGTACCAAGTTCCTGGGATGTTTTAGAGATGTTGTAATTGACTGAACCAGTTTGGTTAGGCTCATTGGTACAAAGATTAAATTAATGTGAAAAGTTTATTTTTGATTACAATATTGTAAACCACAAATTTTTAGAATGTTTGTTACAAAGGTTTGGTTAGGCTCATTGGTACAAAGATCAAATTTTTAAATTATGTTGACAATAATAAAAAAAAAACTCATTGCTACAAAGGTTCAGCCAAAAATCAATGGTTAATTAGTTTTGTTAAATTAATTTTAATTTTTTTTGATTAGAATGTTATGTTAAATTAATTTGAAAACTTTATTTTTAAGTATAATAATGTAAACGACAAATTATTAGAATTTTAGTTTTCAAATTTGACATAAATAACATAATTAACATTGTCACATAAGTAATATAGTTAATTAGTAGGGTTCTTCGCCATATGCTGGTTCTTCATCAGAAGACGACAAATTACACCGAAATTCATCTTCTGGTTCTGCATCTCCGACATCGTAATCAAGGTTTATTGGGTTTACTCCTTGTACGAAATTGTCGAGTTTGAGATCTTCAATTGTAGTCATCAATACAGCATCATCATTTTGGGTTTGCAGAAGAGTCGGTTCTTTTTATCATATTCCCCTGAAATGTTTCCCCTCGTATTCACTTTTAGAACATTGAGCCACAACTGTTTCGGTTTCTTTGTGTATGGGTACAGAATATAACAAACTTGATCCGCTTGCGATGATGTTTTCAATATAAGTTATACATATGTATATATATGAAATCGACATTAATAAAATGCTACGTACCTAGAATAAATGGTTCGTATTTATTATATTTTCTCGATGAAAGAACGTCTACAACGCCACTATTGCTCCTCCGAGTGCCTCTACCGATAACAGGGTCATACCAATTACACTTAAAAAGTGTGATTCTCAAATTGACCATCCCCTCGTACTCGAGTTCTATGATATCAGTTAAGGTCCCGTAGAAATCCCCTTCATCAGATGCATCAGTGTAATTTTCACCTTTAACACATATCCCATAGTTACATGTCTTTCGTCCAGCGCCGTGATTTTGCGTATGAAACAAATAGCCTCTTGTAAAATACATTTGCCATGTTTTGGCCTTATTCAAAGGTCCATGTACTATGTCTTAAACCCAAGTAGGAAATGGATTTGTGGCGTTCCAGTAAGCAACCTGTATATATATAAACAATAGCATCAATATTTATAAGTATAAATGTATGCATATTTATGAATATTATTTAGACATACATATTTTTCACCCATATATAATATTCGTCAGCTCTTTTCGCGGAGAGTTCTTTTTCGGATAGTCCTGTGTATTTTGCAGAAATATACTCTTCGAACATACTATACAACACCAACAAAAAAAATGAAAAAAATATAGTGGAATATATATTAAAACGCATGGTGCGAGAGATGCCAACTTATATACCTCTCAATTGGCTGAAAATAGTCACAATTTCGTAAAACATATGCATGTGCGCATTGATAATCTCTTTCCGAGAGCCATATTTCATGCATTTCTCCACTTGGACGGCCTACGTGCGTAAATATAGAAGGTACCCCATGGACATGAAATACGGGGACTTCACCTTCATCGAATCTTGTTAACCTGACCGAATGAGTGAAAAATAATTCACATTAAAATACATAGCATGTGTATACAATATAAATGGCATTGTTGACATGAAGTGATTGAATTTAGCATTTACCTTGATTTCGTTTGTATATTCGCGGCAAAGTAGTACTCTGAGAAATAAGCAATCTCGTCATCTCTATAATATAATTTAAGAAGACATTTTAAAAAATGAACTTTATTTTGTAAGTTATTACATAAAATGCCATTACAAATAACAAAGAATAATTGAAATAGGAGAAGATATAATAGTCTTTTAAAATTATTGATTAGAATATGGAAAATATATATTTTGTATTAAAAAAGTTATTTATTATTTCATTTCTTAATTATTTTTAATACTATATATTTTAAAATAATAATCAATTTATATATATATATTCAAAGAAAAAAAAATCTATTCAAAATCTTGCTATATTTTTCACTATAATTTATTATATTTTATTTGAATATATATCAAAACAAAAGTTGAAAAATATTTTACTAATTTTATAAGAAAGTTAGATACAAGAAAATTATATATTTTTTTAAGAGTTCGTAAACTAACCATAAAAACTAGAGTCTTTTAACGAAGCATATTAGAGTTATGTTTTAAAGATTATAAGTTTTTGCGGGTTAACCGAATAATATTTTAGTTCACTGCAAAACGGGTTAAATAGACAAATTATTACAAATTGACAGCATTATCTATAATCAATAATAGATATATTGTAAAATTCATATAAAAGTAATTTTTGTGAATTTTAAAACAATTTATTCAAACAAAATTATGCCGCGCTATAATTCGCGCGGGTTAAATCCTAGTTGATATATGATTCAATAATCGATCCTGCCGCATATCTTTTGTTCTTTGCTTTCCCTTTCAACTTTTTGAAAAACCTTTCAAAAAGATACATCCACCTATATTGGACAGGGCCTCATAATTCAGCTTCATAGGGAAGATGTATAGGCAGGTGCTCCATCACATCAAAAAATGAAGGCGGAAATATCTTTTCCAAAGTGCATAGGATCAAAACTATGTTATGTTTTAGAATTTGAACGCGAGTTTTATGCAAAGTTCTCGAACATAAGTCCCAGAAAAATGCTCCAACCCCTACAATATACGTGAAAATTACGGAGCGGTTACTATATAAATTACTATAATAATATTTATTTAAAGAAATTGTCGTAAATAATTAGTACCTGATAACACAAGGTGGACATTCCGGTCTAGGAGGTCTGCAAAGATAAATGGAAGTATCCGCTCCATAAAAAACATGGCAGTCATGACTCTTAATGCATGAAAACTTTTGGTTGTTCATATCAACACAAGTCTCTAAGTCTGAGGAATAACCATATGGGAATTTAATTGCATGTTTCACACATTCCAGTAAACTTTTTCAGGTTTCTTCTGTCAATGTGAAGGCTGGGAAAGGAGCTTTACCCTCACTATCAATATGTAAGAGTGGCCGAGAACAAAATTGTTCAATATCCAATCTTGACATGATGTTATCTTTCGATTTACCCTTCACACTCATAAGAGTATTCATGATGTTGTCAAAAAAAATCTTCTCTATATGCATCACATCAAGACAATGTCGGAGATTGAGGTCCCTCCAGTACGGTAGCTCCCAGAATATGCTTTCCTTGTGCCAGTTATGTTGCTTCCCATAGCTCGACTTCTTCTTCTCGTGCCCGTTTCCACTAACATCCTTTGTTTTTGATGGATTTACACCAGCCACCCGCTCACCGGTCAATGACTGAGGTGGATACTCTCTCGAAGCGTCTTTTCCCTTCATGAAGTCTTTTTTATTCCTCCTCATTGGATGACCATGAGGAAAAAATATTCGGTGACAATCAAACCAACACGTCTTCCTTCCCTTAGGTAGATAAAAAGACTTTGTATCTTCCATGCAAATTGGACAAGAAATTTACCATGAGTTGTCCATCCGGATAACATGCTATACGCCGGAAAGTCGCTTATCGTCCACATTAGCACTGCTTTTAGATTGAAATTCAGATTCAAGGACACATCGTATGCATCGACGCCATTAGAGCACAACTCTTTTAACTCCTCAATAAGAGGTCGGAGGAAGATATCGAGACTAGCTCGCGGATGATTTGGCCCATAATTCAGAATTGTAAGAAATAAATACTCTGTATTCATGCACATACTAGGGGGTAAATTATATGGAGTCAATATCACAGGCCACATCGAATGATTACGAGACATGCCAAATTGATTGAACCCATCGGTACATAATCCAAGATAAACGTTACGGGGTTCTTCGGCAAACCGGAGATTTTGATCTTGAAAATATCTCCACTCTGCCGCATCAGAAGGATGACACATTTCCGTAATGTGATCCGGGGATTTTGATCTTGAAAATATGTCTGATCAAGATCAAAATATCATACAATTGATGTTAATACAAACATCAATTGTATGATATGGGAGGCCTAAATTGCGCATCAATTTTTCTGTCTCGTAATGTGATCCGGTTGACTTGTTTCCTTCTGGTAAATAGTCTGTCAAGATTTCGCAAACCGAATCGACTAACTTTTCACTCATATTATTTTCTGCCTTATTTTGCATGACTCGAGCAGCTAAGGATAACCGCGAGTGACCTTCACGACAACCATCGTATAATGGATTCTTTGCACCTTCTAACAAGTCGTAAATTTTCTTTGAATGGTTACGTACCGGTTTTTCTACATTCTGATAACTATCATCCTAATGATAGTTATCAAAACTCACGTTATGACGAAATGCATCATTCACCATATCCACATATCTATCTTCTACAACATTTCCCACATTTTCACTCCCACTTATATATGGCGTATCAACATAACTCGATCCTAAATCCATATTGATTTATTCTCCATGCTTATACCAAACATAATAATCTGGCATAAATCCTCTGCTATAAAGATGATTCTAAATTCTTGTCCCCGTGATAAATTTCTCGTTCTTGCAAACACTACAAGGGCATAAAAACTTAGTGCCATTACTCTGTGATAGAGGCTGGCTATTTGCAAATATCATGAATTCATCCACCCCCGTTCTGAACTCTTCCGAGAAAGTTCTCGTCTCTTCATCGAACCTCTTATACATCCACTCCCGGAAATTATTATAATTAAAATTTCCCGACATTATATAACTGAAAAATAGAATGAGGAGAAGATATTTGTTTGATTTTGGGTTGAAGATCGAATGAGGAGGAGAAATTGGATGAATTGAGCTTATATAGACATTTCTGCCGACTAAATAGCTACTACACGGCGTCTGAAAGGCGACTAAATCTTGTAGTCGCATAAAATCGTTACACCAACCCCAAAACGAATAACACATGTTTTTCACCGGTCTTTACGACTAATTACCGACTGCTATGCGACCCTCCAAAATAGTCGTATATTGATCGCCAAATGGCGACTATTATGCGACTCCTGTTACCCGTCGGAAAATTAGTCGTAACTTTGTCGTAAATCAGCGACCCGCCGAAAAAATCGCTAAATTAGCGACTATTAGGCGACTATTATTTCCCGTCTGAAATGTAGTCGCATATTAGTCGTCATATAGCGACTACTATAGCGACTATATTGTTAGGTCGTAAAATAGCGACTCAATTACGACCAAATCGTATTAGTTGCTAAATAGTCGGCAAATGGTGGCTAATTAGTCGCAACGTTTAGCGACTAATTGTTTAGTCGCCAGTTGTAGTCGTTAAAACGCTGTTGATATGCTCAAATTAATACCCTATTAGATACTAAAGCAGTTGTCGTAGTATAGCTAGGGGTCGAACACAAGGACTCACAGAAACACACAAAAGATTATATAGGTGAGAATCACGCTAAGTAATCAATGGTATTAAAGACAGAATGTAAACTAAACGGTTGTGAAATCAATTGGATAAAGGCTAGGTTCAGGGGATTTCTCAGAGAATCACTGAATGCAGATGAACTAATTAACAAGATTCATATTTAGCGCGGTTCTTGAACTCAAATCACTATGGTATAATTAACCAACTCTCGTTGCGAGAATTATCTAAGTCTAAATCCTAGGAATTCCAAATCTCTATGCGAATCCTAAAGTCTAAACCAGCTTTTATTTTCAAGTTTGATTTGTTCACAAAACATCTAAACCAAATCTCTTTGCGAATAGTGTTTTGCTCACCCTAGGTTCTGTCAGGTAATTAATCGCATTCTCGCGCCTAACCAATTATCCTAAGATCTAAGTTTTAGGTGATCAATCTAGAATTAGCTTTGCAAACAACCTATGGTGAAGAACTAATTCAGATATGAATCTTAATAATAAATCAACCTAACATTCAGAGAAAACCCTATTGAGAACCCTGAACCTAACGAGGGATCTACTCAGACATGGAGAATGAAACAATCAACATAACTGAATAAATCATCAATAGAATAAATAAGAGTAGAGTAAAACAGGGGTTCGAAATATTCTCTCGGAAGAACAAAATTTCAGACTTGTCTCCCCTCAAAAGCTCTCTCTCAAAACCAAAGTAAAATAAGCATAGCCATGAAAGTGGCTGTAAAACCTAATTAAATAGTTTATATAAGAATTGGGGTCTTCTTGTAAATATCAAAGTCTTCTGGGCAAGTTCTGCAATTCTCCAAAACTTCATTAAGTCGCGACTTGTAATCTTCTCCGATGGGTGTCGATCGATACCAGGGGGTATCGATCGATACTTGACGCTTTGATCGGGCACTTAGTCACCAGACTTCAGTTTCGCTCCATAATGCTCCATAAAACTCCAATATCTCCAATAATACTCCAAATATGCTAAAACATGTAAAAGACTCTAAAAGACTCCATAATAGAATAAAGACTCGATAAAACAGACTTATATCATGGCTTAAACGAGGTAAAAACCATGATATATCAACTCCCCCAGACTTAGCCTTTGCTTGCCCTCAAGCAAATAGAAGACTAAACAGAGAAAGAGGTTTGAAAACGTAGAGACTCACCTGTTCTTGAAACGTTGCAATGACCCTTTTCCCAAACTCCCAAATGTCACCTAACCAGCTTTTGATATAACCACCATGTACTTCTCCGTAGACATTCGCAGTTCCCCAGACTACACACATTATTTCGCAGCATTGTTCAATCAAGCCATCCTCGCCAGTTTCATCGCTGTGAATCAATATCACGAGCCTTCTAGATTCTTTCCCATGCAATATCAAGACAAGGAACCACCCTTCTTTCACACTTTTTGGGTTTTTTTCTCTCCCCCAGACTTATTTCTTATTTTGTTCTCTTCTTATATTTTTTTTAGCTCTGCATATACAAATCAAGGTATGAGACGCGAGTATTGATGGTGTTTGCCACCTAATCCCCAGTTCTTCTCTCTCAATGTATCAAAGGATGTAGGCGAATAATGGCATCATAGGAAAATCCTAGCCTCACTTCCAAACCTTTGTGTGATCATTCCCTCTTGAGTAGAATAGTGGGATCGCTGAAAATTTTCCTAACCCTCTACTCAGAAGAAAATCATTTCATCTTTTAATGCACTTATTAATTAACTTCTAACAGGGAGAGAAATACCATTTTTTAAAACACATGGGTTCCTTTGTCATATACGAATGAGGAATCAAGCTCTATAGATACTAACCACATTGATGAAGTGCAAAAATTTGGCTCAGGCTTTAAGGAACTTTGCTGGAAACATGAATGTCTTCTGGTTAACCGGTCAGCCTTTGGATTTTTCATTAGTCGATCTAGAGCTGATTCTATAACAATGGTCACTTAGAAGCAAGGTCAAATCAACATATTCAAGAAAAATATCATAGTCTCAGACAAAATTTTGACTCAATAAAACAACGAATGACTCAAAATTGGACTGACTCTAAGAAAAACAAAAACAAATGTCAGCGACTACCTCCCCCAGACTTAAACAACACTGTCCCCAATGTTATCTAGCCTAGAGTTGGTGAAAGGAAACAAATGAACTGAATGGATATAGGAGAAACAAGAAGTTACCGTGCTGGAACATTGAGTATCGATCGACACATAGCTTGGTATCGAGCGATACCAAGCTTAGACCGATACGATGTTCTCTGTAATCGCGGAGGGTGTCGATCGATACTGGAGGGTATCGATCGACACTAACCGTATGTCGACACACATATTGAAAATCAGTGGTGTCGAGTTGCTTAACCAGAGAAAGCATTCCATTGTGTCAGATGTCAGCACTGTTAGGAACACTCAAAAACAGGTTAAAAGCATCATGGTAGATCAAACCGAAATCCAAAGAAGTTCAAATGCAAAAACAAATCCTGACATAGGTTCAACAGAAAAGAAAAATAAAACAAAAGAAAAAGAAAAAGAAAGAAAAATACAAACGTGAAGATAGAGAGGACTAATCCTCTGTCTCCTTAGAATCACTCTCATCGTCAGCAACTGCAGTGGTATGTGAAGGTCCAGGCTGGGATGATGGATCAACGTCAGTCGTGCAGCGGCAGCGAACAGCAGCCCAGATGCTCCTCAAGCTGGCTATCATAAATCTCTGGAAAGCAGCTGGCTCCATTGGGACGTCCGCGTCCTCAGGCCACTGTGGCTCAGGAATAGGTGGACGAGGTGCTGCATGTGTACGTCCTCTTTGACGTGAAGTAGATGGGATATCAGCAGGTGGACGAACCTGTCGTCTCGTCGCAGAGATCGAAGTCAACGACTCCGCAGGAGGCTCAAAACGAAGCTGAGCAGGATCCTCAGATACGTCCGTCAAATCTCTGTCAGGGAACTGCACTAGGAAACTCCCATCTGATCTACTAAGAATCCACTTCCTTCCGGGCTTCAACCACTTGAGGTTCCTCAGATGAGCCTCATCCATGTATCGACGTGTAGTCACGATCCTGTAGCTCGTAGTGCTGATGCCGAGGTGCTGGAAGATAGGTGTCAGAAGACTACCAACTGACTCCTTCTTCGTGCTCGTCCCTGTGAATGGTTTAGTCTTCAGAGAGACCAAGTGATGTGCAAAAACAGCCCCAAGGTTAACATCCTCAAGCTTGGGCCAATCAAAATCTTGCTCAGGGATGATGTCCCTGACAGCCAGAAACAACAGCAGAAGCTCAGACACTCGCATCTTGTTAGGCTCCATCTTGCACATGAGAGTAGTGCTCAAGATCCTAACAAATCAACGCAGGACCGGATGTCGAATGTCCATCTGAGTAGACGTCTTAGACTCGTAGACGCCGTTCCCGAACCATGCCCAAAATCTGCGCATGTCGGGATGAGCAGCTGGAAGAGCAACCCTCATGCGATCTCGTCGAAACCCATAGATATCACAAAGATCAGGGAGTGAAGTTCTGTGCCTCACTCCGCGAGACATGAAGGACAGGCTACCTCCCTGGGCGTCTCGCAGAAGCTCATCGGAATAGCTAACGCGAGCTGTCGCCATGAACTGATGAACCAAGTCGGGGAAAAGATCATACTGACGTGTGGCCATGTGACCAAAACCAATCCGCTCGAGCAGACGAGCCAAATCTGAGTCAAGACCCAGCTGATGCAGAGAAACTCCATCCACAAACCTGGTGGGCTCAATGGTCACACCCAACCACGCATTGTAGAACAGCGTGTCGAAATCGTCTCACTCCTCAGAAATGGGTCGAAAAGCGGTGTCATCACTTAAGGCGTGCGCCTTCTCCTGTCCATCCCAAAACCGCTCAGAGACGATCTTGGTACCCTCTCGTCTAGGCCAAGGGCCTGTATTGGTACGAGTAAAACCAGCAGCCTGAGGAGTGGGATTCATAGGCGGAGGTGGTGGTCCAGATGGTGAAGTAGGAGAGGCTGTGCGTAACGCGTCACCTGGAAGCTCATCTTCCTCTGTTTCTCCGTCAAATATAACCCCGTAATTGTCGCTACCACGGACAGTGCTCACGAAACCTCGACGCCAAAATGCACCATCCCGATACTTCACTCTGTCATTCAGCTTGTACGTCACTGGTGCCCGACGAGAAGTCGACGTACGGAGAGCGCGAAGAGAACGCTCGTCCACTATCAGACTGGAAGTGGGTTTATCAATTGGCACGACTCTGTAGCGAGCGTCTCCAAGACAAGCTTTAACCATGGCCTCAAACCACTGCGAGGAGATTCTTACTTCAACTCGCTCGTTCACATGAAATCGTCCCGCGTTATCTGATGTCTGTGCTCTCTTTGGTGCAGACATTCTGAAATCATCAAAAAACACAAGACACGGCGTAAATCACACATCTCTACCATTAACCACAAACAAAATCGCATAAGAGGTATGAGGGTATCGATCGATACCCTGAAGCAGTTTCAGGTTCATCGATCACTCAAAATTCCAAATCATCAATAATGAAAATCAAGGCAATTCAAAGGTATAGGTTGGTTCGAAACTACCCTAGAACAACTCAGCAAACGACATGCATCGATAAAAACAAGTTGTAAAGAGTGGGATTTCACAAATCCATAACCTTAAGAATCGGAATGAAAAACTGGAATTTCGAGATCATACCTTTGTTGGATTGAGAAGTAAGTGCTAGATATGGATAGAGAATGAAATTCTAATGGATCTAGACACTTAAATCGCTCAATTCGGTGCAGATTTGAAAAAGTTGGGATTTGAGAGAGATGGAGAGGTGGCGGTATCGAGCGATGAAGGATTGAGAGGAAAAAGACAAAACCGTAGGGTTTTAAGGAGACTTACCTGGCCGTGGAGCATCGATCGATACATCGATCGATACAAGGGGGTATCGATCGATACTTGTCGCTTTTGGTCGACACTTCTGGAAATCATGCTCCTTTCCACGATACTTGGTATCGATCGACACTGACTGGTGTCGATCGATACTCCTCGTTGAAATCTGCTTCATGTTTGACACGACACAAAACAAAAATCAAAAACAAAATGAAATTGAAAACGTATGTACAGACTTACCAGTGGGTTGCCTCCCACTCAGCGCTTGTTTAACGTCACGAGCTTGACTTTACTGATGATCAGTCGGAAGGAAATAAGGAACTCACTCCCAAGCAAGTTCCGCAACTAGACACTTCCAAACTTAGAGTTTTGCGCAGCATACGCTCAATAACTTCCTGCCCTTTTTCTTTTAGCTCTGGGGTTATTACGATTATGGCCTTAGAGAACGGTTTCGAGCGTCCCTTGCATTTCACTTTGTACTCGATCCAATCTCCATCGCTCTTCTGAGGGATTAAGGTGACGTATGTGGCATTCTCGACGCTCTTGTCCTTCACCTTCTTCTTTGCCTTAGTCTTTTTGATGACTTTCTTGGCGATGATAGGGGGATGATCTAAGGGTTTCATGACAGTCGGCGCAGCATTAGGCTCATCTAAAAGATCAACCATCAGTGTTTCTCCTGCACCGACGGGGATGCAGGATATATGTGTGGGAGCTCTTCTAGGGGGATGGCTTCGTAGGAAGCTTGTTCGTCAATGTGCGAGAATGAAATCCTCCTATTGGGTGTATCCATAACTGCACCAGCAGTAGCCATGAACGGTCTTCCAAGAATCAAGGGCGTGCTAGACCTTGTGTGCATAACTTGAAAATCAGTGGGAACCAAACAGTCTCCCACCTTGACCATCAAGTCAGCTATTGTACCAAACGGAACTGATGTGGAAGAGTTCGCAAATGTGAGGGGCATCTGAGTAGATCGTATGTCTTCGATCTTAAGCTTCTCTGCAAGTGCCTTTGATATGACATTCACGCTAGACCCTGAATCAACTAGTGATTCCTTGATTTCGACTCCATAGATAGAGCATGGAACTGAAAATTTCCCAGGGTCTTCCTTCTTAGTCAGCCGCTTTGGTGGAGGTGGTGGATTTCTGGCTTTAATGAAGAGTTCCTTAATCTCTTCCTCAGTTTCTCTACAATCCCGGAAGTGACTCAGCAGAGGCATGTACTCAAGAGCTTCTTCAAAAGTATGTGTGAGTGGGATTCTTCGTACCATCTTCTCAAAGCCACACAGCTGCTTTGGAGAGATGGGATCTCTGAGGTGTTTAAGTGGTCGAGGATCTGGTTTCTTAGGTCTGTAAACACGTTCCTCAACCATCTATGGTTTCTTCATGATCCCTGGTTCAGTACCCGAGGGGTGTCGATCGATACCAGGTTGGTGTCGATCGACACAAGGTTCTTGTATCGATTCCTTAGATTGGTATCGATCGATATCAGAAGTGGTATCGATCGATACTGACGGATCAGTTTCGGAATCACCTTCTTGCAGGTTTTCGAGATCTCCCGCACCATTCAAGGTGATGGCATTGACGTACTCCTTCTGTGCCTGAGTGGCTTTTCCCTTGGCAGCAGCTGCAGTCTGAGCTACTTGCGTTTCCAACATCTTCTGATGAGTGTCGAGCGCGTCGATCCTACTACTCAGATCCTTGTACACATTATCTATCTTTCCATTGAGATTCACAGTAAGCTGATGTTGTCCTTAAACCAGTTGTTCAAACATAGCTTCGATTTTGCTATCTGGAAGCTTAGCAGGTACAAGCTGATAATATGAGTTCCCATAGTTCCTGACATACCCACTGTTCTGAGAAGGTTTCAGGCCAAACTGAGTCGACCCTCCTTGCTGCGAGTTGTTGTTGAAGTTCCGGTTGTTGTTGAACTGATTTCTCTGACCTTGAAAGCCAGAACCACCAATGTAGTTAACATCCTCTACTTCATCTTCGTTGAAAATCTCGACATCGTCAGCAAAGTGAACAACTTTCTGTGTCTTGCCCATCAGGAGACTGTGCATAGAATCCAACTTAGCTTGGAAGTCAGCGATCTGCGAACCATCCACGTTACCAACTAGCTTCCTCCGCTCAAAATCAGCATTCTTGGTGCTATTACTAGACGCCAAGTTCTCAATCAACACGTAGGCTTCATCCGGATATTTGGTGTTGAAGTTTCCATTGCTCGCGGCATCCATAATCATCTGGTACCTCCAGTCGAGCCCTCTGAAAAAGAATCCCATCAACTGAACATCAGAGTATCCGTGATGTGGGCAATCCCTCTGATACGATCTAAATCTTGTCCAAGCAGCCTTGAACGCTTCGGTAGGTCCTTGAGAAAAATGGGAGATTTTGTTCCTCAGATCCTCAGATCGTGCATCAACATATAAATTATTTAGAAAAGCGGTCCTAGTATCTTCCCAGTTAGTCAGCGATCCAGGAGGTAGCTGCTTCAGCCAGTAGGTCGCATCTCCACCAAGAGAGTACGGGAAAAGCTTGCAAAAGAGGTAGTCGTAAGACACTCCATTGCTCTTGATGCTAGTGACCAAGTCCTCGAACTTTTCAATGTGATCCATCGGATGTTCGTTGGAAAGACCATGGAAAAGATGATGTCCCACAAGAGTGTAGTAAACAGGTTTCAGCTCAAAGTCATTCCTCTGGTAAGCGGGAGGACGAATAGCTGACCGATTGACGTAAAACTGATCTGGCCTGTTGTACTCACCAATCGTTCTTCCACGATTAACCACAGCATTCCCAGCGTTCGCGTTCACAGCGACATTCCCAGCGACAATCCCTTCGACAACAGGAGCAGGTAGAATGACACTCCCCTCTCCATCCAGACGTTGTCCTTGCTCATTGCACAAACGACCCTCTCGGTCTCTGTATGCACCAGCTGCATCTTGAACCAACTCTACTTGATTGTTGTTCATCTTTGCTGATTTCTGTGTTCTTCTGTTTGTGCGTTCCACAAGTGCTAGTTGCTCGAGTGACATAATAATTAGCTCAGCGTTCTTGTTCCTTCTGGTTTCTCGATTAGGCATGCACCTGAAAACAAAGGCAAGAACGTTAGTAACTCGGTAATACGATAAGTATCGATCGATACCAAATGGTGTCGATCGATGTCAATAAAAGGAAAAAGGCGAGTATCGACCGATACTAGATAGTATTGATCGATACCGTCGAGCTTAGTCGAATTTCTCAGGCTAAAATCTAATGGCGAATTGAGTCCCCGGCAACGGCGCCAAATTTGATATGCTCAAATTAATACCCTATTAGATACTAAAGCAGTTGTCGTAGTATAGCTAGGGGTCGAACACAAGGACTCACAGAAACACACAATAGATTATATAGGTGAGAATCACGCTAAGCAATCAATGGTATTAAAGACAGAATGTAAACTAAACGGTTGTGAAATCAATTGGATAAAGGCTAGGTTCAGGGGATTTCTCAGGGAATCACTGAATGCAGATGAACTAATTAACATGATTCAGATTTAGCGCGGTTCTTGAACTCAAATCACTATGGTATAATTAACCAACTCTCGTTGCGAGAATTATCTAAGTCTAAATCGTAGGAATTCCAAATCTCTTTGCGAATCCTAAAGTCTAAACCAGCTTTTATTTTCAAGTTTGATTTGTTCACAAAACATCTAAACCAAATCTCTTTGTGAATAGTGTTTTGCTCACCCTAGGTTCTGTCAGGTAATTAATCGCATTCTCGCGCCTAACCAATTATCCTAAGATCTAAGTTCTAGGTAATCAATCTAGAATTAGCTTTGCAAACAACCTATGGTGAAGAACTAATTCAGATATGAATCTTAATAATAAATCAACCTAACATTCAGAGAAAACCCTATTGAAAACCCTGAACCTAACGAGGGATCTACTCAGACATGGAGAATGAAACAATCAACATAACTGAATAAATCATCAATAGAATAAATAAGAGTAGAGTAAAACAGGGGTTCGAAATCTTCTCTCGGACGAACAAAGTTTCAGACTTGTCTCCCCTCAAAAACTCTCTCTCAAAACCAAAGTAAAATAAGCATAGCCATGAAAGTGGCTGTAAAACCTAATTAAATAGTCTAAACACGAATTGGGGTCTTCTTGTAAATATCAAAGTCTTCTGGGCAACTTCTGCAATTCTCCAAAACTTCATTAAGTCGCGACTTGTAATCTGCTCCGATGGGTGTCGATCGATACCAGGGGGTATCGATCGATACCAGGGGGTATCGATCGATACTTGACGCTTTAATCGGGCACTTAGTCACCAGACTTCAGTTTCCCTCCATAATGCTCCATAAAACTCCAATATCTCCAATAATACTCCAAATGTGCTAAAACCTGTAAAAGACTCTAAAAGACTTCATAATAGAATAAAGACTCGATAAAACGGACTTATATCATGGCTTAAACGAGGTGAAGACCATGATATATCAGCTGTTTTTTTGTAGTGTATGTTGATGGAACCATAAAAATTATGCCCTGGCAATTACCAATCCAGCCTCATCTAATGACATTGCTACATCATAAGAACTTACATTAGTTTTTGTTGTTAAAGCTAATGTGGTTTTCCCTGGAAATTCAGCTTCTACACCTATCAACTCTATTTTGCTAAAAAAATCCACTTCAACACAAGAGAAAAGAAACTTAGCTCTAGTTAACATTATCTATGTTAACGCTTTTGAAATTTCATCTCATTATCTAACCTCTTAATCTTCCCCAAAGGAAGATGCAACAAATGCCCTTGACAACTTATATTTTTTAATCGATGTTGATCACGTCTCTACTTCTTAAAGTAATTTGCTACTATAACTAATGTAGTTGTTAGACAGGACCCAAGGGTTAGTAGGGGTGCAAATAAAGGAGTTCTTCTGGTTGTAAGTAGTAGAGACAATCTGTAACATCCCAGTTTCTAGTATATGTGGAAAGGCTTATAAGAATTGATTTGACTACCTATGTCACCAAAATGCACTTATCTTTTTGGTCACTTGTCCAGAGAGAACTCTAGAGTTAAACGTGCTTGAGCTTGACTAATTTAAGGATGGGTAACCTACCGGAAAGTGATTCGCAGTACCATGTGAGTGAGAACACAACACGGGGAAAGATCATGTGGTGATTGCAGGGTTAGTAAACAAGTTTTACGAGCCTTCCGAACTAATGCACCGACCGTCGGACGAAGATGAGATTCACGGGCCAAGAGAGAGCATGGGGCCCACAGGTAGGGACGATCGGGACGTTATACAATCCGTAAGCTTCTTTGGATTCATTTGAAGAAGTTGTCTACTCATATGTTAGCTTAGCAGATAAAGAAGATGTCTACTCATATGTTAGCTTAGCAGATAAAGATCAATTGTCAGCTTCTGCTTTAAGGATCCTAAGAGAACGTCCAGTAAAACTTTTCCAAAAAGTACAAGAGGACAGGGCCGATCAGGGCTATTCTCTAATTTCACCTGCCTCGTTTTCTCTATCTAATTTTCTCTTTTGCCGCTAATTCCAACTAGCTTTGTAATATTTTGTATGATTTTAGGATCATAGCTTGTAAATTCTTTATTTTTTTAATTAATGGAAATTCTTTAGAAAAAAAAAGAGAGCAAGTATGAACAAAAAATCGAGTATGGTCTGCTTATTTTGCATGAGTTGAATTTTCTCCGAGAATTAAATATATAACTTTTTTTTTTCTCCGACAAGTAGGTATATAACTAAATCTTGGACTTTTTTTTTTTGGTCGTAGCTAAATCTTGGACTTTAACTAGGAAAATAGCCATGGTCTTTCTTTTACTCAAAATATAAAAGACGAAAATGGCCATTGTAAGTTGATGGAACATTAAGCTTTGACGTCATCTTACAGAGCAAAGCTGAAAAAGGTGAGGAAAAATAATCTCACATGGATAATATAAAAGATTTCAGTTGAGGCGACGAAATATTATTTGAAAAATAGCATGGTATTTAATGAAGGGTCCCTTTAATGAAATATAGGTATAGCATTACATGCCGTTCAGAAAATAATTTAAGGCCATGTTCTTGAAGAACAGTTCTTCTAAGTTAAAATTGACATTCAAATTACATATTTGCATGGATTATCACTAATTTAAATTTTACTTATTATTTTAATAGATTTTTTTTTGTTTTTTAACGTGTAAATGATAAAAATATTTTTTTCTCTGTCTATTTGTGTACCATTCACAGATGTACACGTCGTATTGTACATGAATTAAATTATTATGAATAATAACAAAAATACTAAAAACTATAAACAGTAAATTCTGTACTAAAACTATCAAAATTTTAAAAAGTGCTAATTCTTGCAACCCCCCCCNCCCCCCCCCTTCAAATATACAAACTTAATATATAAGAAATTAATATACGACATAGAATTATTTTACTAAAACAATGAATATCAACTATATATTAAAAATTGACAAATATATTTATTTAGGAAATATCATACAACAATGGACCCAATTATATCATAAAACTAAAATATAAAAGACTTAACAGTAGGCTAGCTTTAAAATAAATAAAATCTTAATAATTTGCCCTAAATTTTAGTAGGTCATTTGACAGATCCCATGTTATACTTGTAAAGTCTCGGCCCTATAACATTACTAAACACATGTTTTCAATGGAAATATGGAGCATCGTTGAAAGCATTCTGCTATCATCGAAAGAGTCATATAACGTTATTAATTTATGAAATTTCATGCAAATTTTTAAAATAACATGAAATATAGACAAAGAAAAAGAGATTGGAAATGTGTTGTGATAGGATAGTTTGATGTTAAATTACATGTATTTGTACAACTAGAGAGACATGTGTTTGTAAAAATAGATTGAATCCTCTCTAAATAAAAAGAATATTATACTCTATAGAAATTATTGTCTGGATTAGTATATTGGGACTGGAAGTGCACCAATCCTAGGTACTCGAATATAGCCACCCACTTTAATAATGGACGTACGTGAATCAGTTGTTTGTGAGCCTGTTACATTTTTTTTTAATAGATGTTTTAGGTGTATATGAATGGTTGACTAAATAATTAGTTATATAACAATAGATAAATTGAAATTAGTTAAAAAATTTTCTCTTTATTACACCTAGTGCCATTGATCCGAAAAGAGGAGTGTGCATGCAATACTGTTCATCACCTTCATTGACACTATTCATCCAAAAATCGACGACACTATTTATCACCGGAAAACGTAATATATGGTACTTGTTTATTAGCATGCTAACAATGATATATGATACTTGTTAACGTGCTAACAAAAATATTTGATATTTGTTAACGTGTTAACAATAATATATGATATTTGTAATGTGCTAACAATAATATCATATACTTGTTATTGTTAGCACGCTAACAAGTATCAGATATCATGTTAACATGTACCAAATATTATTGTTAACACGTTAATAAGTAACATATATTTTTGTTAACACGTTAACAAGTATCATATATTATTGTTAGCATGCTAACAAACTATGTTAACACGTTACAAGTATCAGATGTTATTGTTAGCACGCTAACAAGTATCGGATAGCACGATAACAAGTATCATATATTACTGTTAACACGTTTAACAAGTATCATATATTTTTGTTAGCACATTAACAAGTATTCTCAGATATTATTGTTAGCACGCTAACAAATATTAGATATTAAGTTTTTTTTTCTGATGAATAGTGTCATCGACTTTTGGATAAACTTTGTTGGTGGTGATTAATGAACAGTATCGATGGAGGTTGAAGAACAATGTCGATGGTGATGGTGGTGAAAAAATCATTGATATTTTTTTTTATAAAGAGATGCAAAATAAAGAAAATTTATTTATCTTTCTAGTTAAACTAATTTTTTAAATATTATTATTAGATACTTAATTTCCATATTATCTTATAGTAGATATTGCTATCAGACTGATTGCTACTCATTAATAGAGATACTTAAAGTAACACGTAATATCATTAATATTTGTATATTGAACATAATCTGGTTTACTATCTAGTAAAATCTAATTTTGAGTGTAAAATAGATGAACTGTCGGTCCAATCCATCGTCTCACTCGCACGTTAAAAAGAGGATAAAAGCTTCAATCATCGTCCACCTTACATATATAATTATATACACCTACCGTTTATATGATATTTATAGTATATTAGATGAATCTATATATGTATATATATAACTAAAGTACAATGAACCGACCCAACAAAGAAAATGACATTTTCTTAACGGCATATATCTATAAGTAAATGACATTATCTTCGTTATAATATATTTGAACCCATTTCTTTCCTGTTTTTTTTTTTTGTTTTCCTTTAAGATAAAGTCGAAGATGTAACATGTTTGGTCAATTTCCCATAGAAGGTCACATGCATGGATAAGAAATTGGATCAATTAATCCAGTGTTTCTGTTTATTTAGTTTTATTGTATGTTTCTGTTTTCTATTTATTTTTATAATATTATTAAATTTATGCGATTCTTACAAGTCTGTGTACTTCACATTTTATAAAAATTAGAAAAATAAGTAACACTTTATATATTATATTCATGTACAGTATTGCGTGAATCAATGGTTTACAGTACATTAACCAATAACAAACATAAACAAAATTATATTTTCAACAGAGAAAATATTATTTTCAGAATTTAAAAAATGTTAGAACATAAATTTTGTTTTGATTAAGTGACACTATATGCAAATATCTCTAAATTTATTGTTAAGATTATACAATGGAAGTTAAAATGAATCTAGAATAATATAATAAGTTATATGAGCCGATAAAACTTAACAATATATTAAAAATAGAATCCAGATTTGTTGACCATTTTCTATGAATAATCCGCATAGGATTTAATGCTGATTTTATAGTAGGATTCAGTTCGAAATAGGCTCGTTAAAACCATTACTTCAAAAATATGTGTTAAAAATTTATATAAAAATTTAGAAGAAAACTAGAATAATACATAATTGATATTACAGGTTCCTCCACTCAGACACTCATCACCCATTGGTAATTTAGAGATGAAGGCTAATTCGTTTTGAGTTGAAAATACATAAAATTTAATATTTATGTGTGTATATTTTGTATTATTTTCACTTAGTTTTTTCATTAGTTTCCTTCCATATTTGCATCTATTTCATCATCATCCATGCATTTTAGATTATTTTCTCCAATCTTACATATTAGAATCATAGGATGTATATATTGCATTTGCACTTGCATTCTGGTCATTTTCAGGTACTTATGGAGCAAGGAGGAGAAATGGCTCAAACGGGATAAGCATGGAGATGAAGAAGAGCCAAAAGAGATGAGGAAACAAGAAAAGAGAGGCATACATCAGTTACTGGACCGATGCAGGAAGGCGCCATGACAAGCACATAGGACAAATCTTGAACCAAGTCCCAGTATACATCTACATCGATTGATGGACCGATGCAGGGAGCCGACATAAGGAATCAAAGAAGAAGAAGAAGTACATGGTGTAAGGGACAACAATCCAAACTGCAATGGAGTCGAGCGATGAGGCGAGCCTTCCAGCGTGCAGAAATTCAACGATCTGGAGACGTTCACACTAGTCCATTTACTCGATGAAGCCAATCGATTCCACGAAGCTAAAGCTGAAGAAGAAGGAGATCCGTCCTCTGATGACCAGCATGGCGGTCGCTTTACCGCTACACACGACTGATGCTATGTGCATCCCTTGTTTTATTTTTGACCTGATCCAGTTTATCCCGGATCGACCCGGTTTGTCCCGATCCGAGTTTGCAACTCTATAAATAGTTAATAGGTCTTTCTTGACCTAATTTTGATACTACTCTTATCCTCCTACCTCTTTTCTCTCTGAAATTTAGGTTTTATTGGATCTTTAACCATTTTCATGATCTAGTAAACTTTTTTTGTTTAATATTAATCTTCTTTCCATTATGTCTTTCTTTAATGCATCTTCTACTTTATTTTCCTTAATCATGAGTGAGTAGTATGGACCTTTGGGCTAGATAGATTAGGGTGATTAAGAGTTGGGCTAATGGTGCTAAGTGCATAATTTTACATATTCAAATGGTTAGGGAGTATTAATACTATGGTTACAAGTAGCTAATCTAGGTTTAGCTTTGTTGAAATTTTACGCACTAAATGTGTTTGATGAAATGTGTCTAGCTCAGCCATAACCATGCATTTTGTGCTTAGTCCAACGAGAGTTGCATGCCTAGGGTGATTTGTAGCTAGATAGGTTATTGTTCTCAAGTTCACAAAGCAATTAACTACTACTGAATGATTAATTAGTTAAGTGATTAGTGAAGGGATTAAGACTATGAGAATAGATTAGTCCACTTTAGTGAACATGTGCTTTGGATTAAGCTTTTACTAGGAATTAATTATCGCTATAGCGCAGAGTAATTTTTTCTTAAAATTTAAGAAAACTTGTTTTGAATTTTTTTCTTCTGAATTTTACAACATGTATAACTAATGATTATAGATAGAACTGTCAAAACGGACTAACCTGTTTACTTAACCCGTTTTACAACAGACTAAAATATAAACTAAAACTTACACATAATCATAACTCTTCCATGGCGGGCTAACCCGATTACTAAGAAAAAACTATAATTAGTTTTCTAAAAAAAATTCATATTATTTAGTAAATTGAGTATGACATCTATCTTTAAAACTAAAAATTAATTTTTTAACTTGCGAGATCCGTTTTTGTGGGCATTTAGAAATTAGAATCCCAACTCATCCATGGTGGACTAATCCGCTTACTTAACCCATTTTACGGTGGACACGGGATAACCCGCAAAGAACTACAATATTGAAACACCAACTCATGCACCTTTTAATTACTTTAGATTTTGTGGCCAGTCTATGAGCTCTTTAAAAAATCAATTTTCTCGTGTCTAACTCTTTATAAAAATAGTAAAATAATTGTCAATTTTTGTTTTGATATATATTCAAATAAAAGTATACAAGTTATAGTGAAAATATTGCAAGATCTCGAATAGATTTGTTTTTGAATATCTGTGAATTGATTATTATTTAAAATTATATAATATTTAATAATTAAGAAACTTAATAGTTAATACCATATTTAATGGAAAATAAATAAATTCCATATGCTCTTCAATAATTATAAAAGACAATTGAATCCTTTCATATTTCAATTATCTTTTCTTATTTGTAATGACATAATATGAAATAACTTATAAAATAAAGTTCATTTTACTAAATAACTTCTTAAATAATATTATAGAGATAAGGTTTGTTAACACCATTAACAAACTATTAGTCACCCAAAGTCAATGACTTTTTCCCAAACCCATTAATTCATTTTATAAGTTTACATCTTTACCAAGCATTTGTTCATTTACTTGCATTATTTTTCTTTGTTTAGCATTTCAATTATTAGGATTAGACAAACCATCCCTTCATCATTAGAATTAGACTATTATGTTTTTTTGCATTCTAGATTAGTCTTGAGGCTTCTTTGTGGTTGGACCCTAACTTACTCTCCGATAGTATTTTGCACTTGGAGTAGATTAAGTTTAAAAATAAAACTTGATTCCCGTCCATCTATTAATCATTTATAATGCAACTATAATCTATATCTATATATAAAAAAGAGAATGATTTAAAGTTAGTAACTCGCAGGATCGCGACACATATCAAGTTAATCCATTAGATTTTGATACATGTAAAAAAAATACCAATTAGATTTTGACACATAATATTAACAATAAAGGAAAAAAACTTAATCTTAAAAGTAAAGTTAGCTCAAAAAAAGGAAAATAGAAGTTGCTTTTAGATTAATGAAATTATCTTAGATTTTTTTTATAGGAAAATAAAAATTGCTTTCAGATTAATGAAATGTATCTTAAATTATTCTAGACTTAATCCTAAAAGTAAGTTTGGCACAAAAAGAGTTGATTTTAGATTAACAAAATTTATCTTAATTTTTTTTTACAATAAATGAAAAAATATAATCTAGACTTCATCATAAAGTACAGTTAGCAACAAAAAATAAGGAAAATAAGTTGATTTTAGATTAAGGAAATTTATCTAAAAGTTTTTAAAAACAATAAAAAAATTAATAGTTACTTTTAGATTAAGAAAATTTATTTTAAAGTTTTTTAAAACAATGAAAAAAATAATGTTTATAATAAAATAATTAAACAATAGATTGACATCCTAAAAAAGAAAGTAAACGAAGAAAAATTAAACCAACAAATATCCTAAAAACTAAAGTTAAAAAAAAAGAATGTTTCAAAGTTGCTAACATGCATGATCGCGACACATGTCAAGTCAATTTATCAGATTCTAACATGTGTTAAAAAACTTACCAAAAAAAATTACTAAATTTATAATTGATTCTTAATTAAAAGGTAAAATTACAAAGAAAAATAGAAAATATAAATTTATCATAAAAGCTAAAGTTAATAAAAAGAGGAAAAATCAAAAGTTTATAATGGAAAAAATTAAAATCGATTAATAACCAATTAATAAAAACATAAAAATTTGGAAAGATTAATAATTGATCCATAATCATAAATGGTAAAGTCTCTTAACAAAAAGAAAAATATAAAAAAGCAAAACATAAAAATTTGGAAAACTAATAATCGATTCATAATTCTAAAAGCTAAAGTTACTTAAAAAAGAAAAAAAAATACAAAATCTACATTTATCCTAAAAGGCAAAGTTAATAAAAGAAAGGAAAAAAAATCTTCATTTTTCTATTTAGATAAAGGAAAAATAAAAACAATGAATTAATAATCATAAAAGAAAAAAACTCTAATTTCTCAATTCTATATAAATAATTTGGATGTATATGTTAATTACATACCAAAAATCAAAAGTCCAATAATCGTTTCCAAGGCTATTTGATGTATATGCTCCACCAAATTCTTCTTTCATAGTATATTTTTATTTCATCGGACACATTGTTTCTGAATTTTTATGTTATTTATTTTCATGAGTGATTTAATTTTGTTTTAAATTTTTGGTTTTTTTTTTCACGAGTTATAAAATATCTTACAATAAATCCGCATATATGCGGGTCCTTAACTTAGTAACTCGCAAGATTGTGACACGTGTCGAGTTAATCCATTTGATTTTGACACGTGTAAAAAATTAACCAATTAGATTTTGACACATAATATTAACAATAAAGGAAAAAATATAACATAGACGTAATCCTAAAAGTAAAGTTAGCACAAAAAAAGAAAAATAAAAGTTGCTTTTAGATTAAGGAAATTTATCTTAAATTTTTTTTTTTAACAATAAAGGAAAAAAAATATAATCTAAACTTAATTCTAAAAGTAAAGTTAGAAAAAAAAGAAAAAAACTGATTTTAAATTAAGGAAATTAAACAATAGATTGACATCGTAAAAAGGAAAGTAAACAAAGAAAAATTAAACCAACAAATATCCTAAAAGCTAAAGTTAAAAAAAAAGGCTAAAAACTTAAGTTTTAAAAAAAGGAGATACAAATTTTTTTTAATTTGATTAAGGAAATTAAAAAAAGAATACAATCCTATAAGCAAAAAGAATTCTAAATCCTCACTTCTATATAACTAATTTGATAGCTTTTCAATTTTACAACAAAAAACTTCGTTATATACACCCGCTACACATAAGCTACACCCAAATTGAAATTATGATGTACGTTATGAAATATCTTCGTTATATACACCGTTTCACATATCTTCGTTATATATACCCGGAATTATGTCGTACGTTATCTAAAATAAAAGCTAAATTATGATGTACGCTCTCGCAATTATGTTAGAGGAAATTATGTTTCTTTATGTACATAAGCAAGACTAATAGAAATCAAATAGATTATTACGTATTAATCGCTTCATTAAGGTTGTGATCTCTGTTCATGCATAGAGGCGTCGGTTAAAGTAAATCTGATTTTGATCATTTTTCAAATTTTGACAATGTTCCTTGGTTTGGTGAAATTAAACTGGAAGTCAACGACGCTTTTAGGAAATCGGGCCAAGTCGGCGATGTTGACTTTATTAAACCGTTTCGGTTTAGGATCCTAATTAAGTCAAACAGTTCAATTTCTTGGTTAAATTGATTTTAATTTGATTTACGTTTGTATGGTATAAAAAATCGTTTAATCTGATTTAATTCTTAAACTGGATTTGTTTTCAAAATTTAATTTGGTTTATTCGGGGTTTTTTTTATGTAATTCAATTTGACTTTGGTTAAGGTTGGATTTAGGGTTTGATTTTGGTCAAAATTAATTTGGTTCGGTTTAATGTAAACTATTTAATTAAACATTTTAGTTTGATTTGATTTAGTTAAGTTGGTTTATTTAATCAATGTTTGACTAACAAAATCATATCTTATTATGTTTTATTTAATAAATTTTAATTATATTTTAATGCATGTTTAATAAATTTATAATTATATTTTGATATGTATTTAATAAATTTATAATTATATTTTAACACATAATATTAACAATAAAAATAAAATTTGCAATCGATTCCTAATCTAAAAAGTAAAAATAATAATAGTTAAGTTTAGAATAAGGAAATTAAACAAAAATTATAAATGAAAACCATAGTTGTAAGAAAAAAAAACATATTTCATATTAGAATATAGAAATTAAACAATAGATATAAGTACTAAAAAAAAATGAATAAAGGTCAACAAATTTTTTTAAAAGATTGATCTATATTTCAGTTTAGAATAATGAAATCTTAGTATATAAATGTGAATGTTTCAGTTTTGATCAAATTGTGTTTTTCATTTTTTTTATGGATTATAAAATATTAAATTACAAACCCACATATATGCGGATACTTATTTAATATTTTATAAGATAGTCGAACTGAATTCATTACCAAAAAGAAAGTCTTCGAAAACGGACATTAAATTTCAAGGGGGGAAAAAGTGGCATATTTCTTATTCAATCGTGATAACTGCTGAGTCAACATTATGCTAATTTGACAATATCTAGATCATATAGACAACATAATAGTTCGCTTCCTCATATTTCCTTAAAGGCAATTAATGTAAAATATAAGATATTAATATATATATATATATAGATATAAAAATATAAATTTAATTATGGAATTGAAAACCTCTTTATCTAGTGGTTGTTCAAAAATTAACCGACGTCAAAAAAAAATCAAAAATTAATTAATCTCAAAAATATAAAATTATGCAGATTATTGGAGGTAAACTTATAAGACATCTCATATCGTTGTGTAGGTGGAACCGTTCATCTTGATCTCGTATATTAAAAATACAGCTGTCCATTTTAAACGTGGTGCACGTAAAAATGTCTGTTGTGAAGTCGTCCGTAGGGGAGATGTTCGTCTTAATTGAGATCATTATTCCTAATAGGTTATCAAATTAAATTACCATCTTCTAAATGATATATCAGACGAGAAAAAAAAATTAACCGTGTAAACTCTTTGGTCTAGTGGTTAATGATTTAAAACTTTCTCTGGGTACAGAGTGAGGTTTTTGGGCATTCGTTTCTTATTTTTCAGATAAAAGCCTGAGCTTTCGATTTGAAATTGGAGTTTGTTCATTGGATTGGTGTTTTATGGACGAGGTTTATTGCACTGTGAATTGGAATAAAGAAGGAGAGATTCTTATACTGTTGAATATGGGTTTCTTTCTTGATTCTTGAGGACAAGAGAGGAAGAATGGATATATGGTTTATCGCAGCTACAACTGCTATGGGATATATAGCTAAGCAATTGCAGAATATAACGAAAGGTAAAGATAACTTTCTAGAATGAAAACAAGTTTGTGTGGTGAAGTTAAGGAGGAGAGTTGACTACAAGAAAACAAATTGAATTTTGACCAATTTTTTTTTGGTCGAAATTTTTTTGACTGATTTTAGATCAATAAACGACTGATATTGAATTGGTCGATATTTGGTCGAAACTTTTCGACCAAAAAGTATGGTTTAGATTTGGTCAAAGATTTTTGACCATTTTGCGACCGTTGACTGAAACAGTCAAATTTTGGTCGAAAACTTATGACGACCTTACTTTGAGGAAAATTGGTCGAAAATTTGTCAGTTATTTTCGACCAAATTTTTACCGATTCAAATTTTAGTCAAAAAACGGTCGAAATATTTTTGACCATTCATTTCTGGCAAAAAATGGTCAAAATTACTGACGAATAATCGACCAAAATAAAAGCCGTTTCTAGCTCGATTATATAATCATTATATAAATCCTAAATTATAAATCCAAACCCTTAACCCTAAACCCTAAACCTCTAACTCTTAATCATAAACTCTAAATCTTAAATTGTAAACTAGATCTTACACATAAATATCAATTAATATACAAAAAAATTCTACACTTACAATTTTTTTAAATATAATCATTTTATAAATCCTAAATTCTAAACTCAAACCAAACCCTTAACCCTAAATCCTAAACCCTAAACATCTAACTCTTAATCATAAACTCTAAATCTTATATTGTAAACTAGATCTTACACATAAATATCAAATAATATACAAAAAAATTGAACATTTACAATTTTTTAAAATATAATCATTTTTATAAATCCTAAATTCTAAACCTCAAATACAAACCCTTAATCCTAACCCCTAAACCCTTAATTCTTAATCATAACCTTTAAATCTTAAATTGTAAACTAGATTTTACACATAAATATCAAATAATATACAAAAAAATCAACACTTACAAAAATTATAAAGAATTTTTTTTTCAAATTATGATCTTTTATGCGCTATTTTTCTTTGTAATTGCTTTAAATATTCATGTAAATAGTTTCTAAAAAAATAAAATAAATTTATGTTTCTAATAATATTACTTTTTATAACAAGTTATAAAGTTATAATATTATTGATTAGCAAAATAAAAAAGTTATAATATTAATCAAAATGCTGGAAAAAGACTAGTTTCTCATTGGTTAGTCCTTAATGACGAGGATCACACTCAATTTTATTTTTTACCATTGATAAGATTAAATCCAACTGTCCTAAAACTTCTATTTTTTTCTTTCTCTCTCTTCCTCCTAGCGTAAGTCTTCTCCTCTTCTTCTCACCCTTCCTCCTCTTCTCCTCTTCTCACACGGTAAGCAGGGCCGGCTTAGGAGGGAGGGCAAAGGGGCATGGGCCCCGGGGGCCCACAGCTTTTGGATCAAAAATAACAAGAAAAAAGGGCCTAAAAAAAAAAAAATTTGTCCAGGGGCCCAAAATTTTTTTTTAATTGCCCACAGACCCCCAAAAAAAATTTTATTGCCCAGAGGCCCCAAAAAGTATTGAGCCGACCCTGACGGTAAGTCTTAGCCCTGGGCATAATATCCTTTCTCCTCTTCTCCGGCGTGCTGAGGCGTGGTGAAATCGCAGCGGCGAGGCGGTGCGGTTGCGGAATCTAGGAGGACGGCGAGATCTAGGACGGTGCTCCGATGCTGCTGGAGGACGGCGGCGAGATCTAGGAGGAGGCCAGAGGAGCAGATCAGCGAGATTGAAGATATTTTGTTTTGTTTTTTTGAACTATTATTTGGATCGAAGATCGTGTACTTGGTTTTTTTTTATATATGTAAGATATATATTTTTCTATATAAATCAATTTGGTTATTAATAATAATTACATTATTTTGCCAACGGAAACTTGACCAGATCTTCGATAAAATCAGATCTAAAAACTCAAGAATCGTCAATAGTATCAGATTTTAAAACCCAGAAATTGTTAATATTTTTTCGACCAATTTATTTGGTCAAAAGTTTTCGACCACTTATTTGGTCATAATTTTTCGACCAATTAACTTGGTCAAAAAGTTTTCGACCACTTTATTTGGTCAAAAAGTGTTCGACCACTTGATTTGGTCAAAAGTTTTTGACCATTTTTTTACTAAAACCCATTTTCGACCATTGATTATTGACAACCGCTTTTTGGTCCAAAAATGGTCAAAACAGCTGTTTTCGAACATTTTTCGACTGTATTTATGGTCAAAATTCGACATTTTTCTTGTAGTGGTTTTGAGACGGTGAATTACGGAAGGAGAGCGTTGGATCTGAGTTTGATTTGTCTTCTTTTGCTTATATTGTCTATATAAACTGTATTTGATAATTATAATGAGAAAGTTTTTCTAGTTCAGTTGGTAGAGTGTTAGGCCTTTGACTTCGAGTCCTATAGGAGGTGTTATTTTTGATTTTTCAAAACTCATCAAAAGGACGTCGTTTTGATTTAAGGAGCCAACTCGAATTTTCCGTTAATGGTTTAACGGGGTTGACTAACGGAAATTGAGTTAATGTATGTTTTGGCCAGAAAGAAATAGTACATGTTTTGATATTCAAATATTTTATGGTTCGGATATGAATTAGCACACCAATATTGTTCGGATACTAATCGGTACCATTTATGAATATTTAGGCACGAATTGACCGTTTTCCCATAATATCGCTTGAGGTTGTGCACGAACTAAAAGTTAAGGGAATGAAGTCTAACTTCACCTCAATGATGCTTGATGATGCATCATCTAAGAAGGCTCTTGGACTCATAGAAAGCTATCCTCTACAAGTAGGAAACTCCCTAGTTCCAACTGACTTTTTGGTTGTAGAGATGGTGCAAGGAATGAAGTTGGCGCTGCTATTGGGCATGCCATTCTTGAACACAGTTGGGGCAGTGATGGACTTCAGCCAAAAAAAAAAGAGTAATCCTCAAACACATTGATCCAAATGTGAGCTATACAATTAAGCCACCCACTTCTCCTACTTGCGGAATGTTGTTTATATATGAGCAAGAGAGCTCGGGAAGGAAAAAGAGATTTGCGATGCTGGAAGATGAAGATGAAGAAAGGTTCAAGGAAGAACCAATAGTGAGCAAGAGAGCTCAGTTGCACTAGCATTCTGATCATTTTTAGGTACTTATGGAGCAAGGAGGAGAAATTGCTCAAATGGGATAAGCACGGAGATGAAGAGGAGTCAAAAGAAGTGAGGAAACAAGAGAAGAGAGGCATGCATCGGTTGTTGGACCGATGCAGGAAGGCGCCATGACAAGCACATAGGAAAAATCTCGAACAAAGTCCCAGGAGACATCAACATCGGTTACTGGACCGATGCAGAGAGTCAACGTGAGGAACCAAAGAAGAAGAAGAAGTCCCTGGAGTAAGGGACTTCGGTCCAAACTGTGATGGAGTCGACCAATGAGACGAGCCTTCTTGCGAGCAGAAATTCAACAATCTGGAGGCGTTCATATTGGTCCATTCACCGCTGAAGCCAACCGATGCCACAAAGTTGAAGCTGAAGAAGAAGGAGATCTGTCTGATGACCAACATGGTGGTCGCTTGACCGTCACACACGACTGATGCTATGTGCATCAATTGTTTTATTTTTGACCCGACCCGGTTTGTCCCGGGTCGACCTGGTACGAGTTTGCAACTCTACAAATAGTTTAGAGGTCATTTATTGACCTAAGTTTGATACTCTCTTAGCCTCGTACCTCTTTTCTCTCTAAATTTTAGGTTTTGTTGGATCTTGAACAACTTTCATGATCTAGTAAACTTTCTTTGTTTAATATTAATTTTCTTCCCATTATGTCTTTCTTTACTGCATCTTCTACTTTATTTTCCTTAATCATGAGTGAGTAGTCAATTTTTGGGCATTTAGGCTAAGTAGATTAGGGTGATTAAGAATTGGGCTAATGGTGCTAAGAGCATAATTTTACCTATCCTAAATGGTTATGGAATATTAATACTAGGGTTAGAAGTATCTAATCTTAATTTAGTTTTGTTGACATTTCACGCACTAAAAGTATTTGATGAAATATCTAGCTCAGTCATAACCAAACATTTTGTGCTTAGTCCAACAAGAGTTGCATGCCTAGAGTGATATGTAGCTAGATAGGCTCTTGTTCTCAAGTTCACAAAGCACTTAACTACTATCGAAGAATTGATTAATTAAGTGATTAGTAAAGTGATTAAGACTATGATAATATATTAGTCCAGTTTAGGTTACATATGCTTTGAATTAAGCTTGTATAAGGTTTGTTAGCAACATTAACAACTATTAGTCACCCAAAGTCACTGACTTTAGCCCAAAGCCCATATTTCATTTTATAAGTTTATATCTTTACCAATCATTTGTTCATTTACTTGCCTTGTCTTGTTTTATTTAGCATTTCAATTATTAGGATTAGAAAAACCATCTCTTCATCATTAGAACTAGACTATTAAGTTTCTTGCATTCTAGATTAGCCTTGAGGCCTCCTTGTGGTTCGATCCTAACTTACTCTTCGATAGTACCTTGCACTTGGGGTAGTTTAAGATAAATTTAAAAATCTCTATAATATTATTTAACATGACATTTTTAAAAATAAACTTTGTTTTGTAAGTTATTAAATGAAATGTCATTACAAATTACAAAGAATAATTGAAATAGGAAAGAATATAATAATCTTTTAAAATTATTAATTAGAATATGGAAACTATATATTTGCATTAAAGAGGTTATTTATTATTTAATTTCTTAATTATTTTTAATACTAGATATTTTAAAATAATAATCAATTCATATATATTTAAAGAAAAAAAATCTATTCAAAATCTTGCTATATTTTTCACTATAATTTATTATATTTTATTTAAATATATATCAAAACAAAAGTTAAAAAATATTTTACTAATTTTATAAAAATTTAGACACAAGAAAACTATTTTTTTTAAGAGTTCGTAACTAACTACAAAAACTAGAGTCATTTAACGGTGCATATTATAATTATGTTTTTAAAATTATTAGTTTTTGGTGGAAGCCCCTTAGTCCAGTGGTCGACTAAAGGTTAATTAATGCTTCTACACCAGGAAGTCTGAGTTTCAATTCCTAGAAGATGCGATTTATGCAGGTTATTAATGGAGACAAGCTTATAAGGAAATTTTCAATGTGGTGCATAGAAAGCTGTTCGGTGTGGGTCCATTCTGCGTGGATTCTTGTGGAACGGATATATTGTCAGTTGAAAATTTGTTCTTGTAATAGTTCTTCAAATCTGTAATAAAAAAAGATTTCAGACGGCAAAAAAAAAAAATTATAAGTTTTTGCGCGTAAGCCCGAATAATATTTTAGTTCACTGCAAAACGGGTTAAATAGATAAATTATTACAAATTGACAACTTTATCTATAATCATTAGTTCGCTATATTGTAACATTAAGATAAAATCAATTTTCTTAAATTTCAAAACAATTTTTTTTAAAAAATTACTCCACGCTATAATTAGCACGGGTTAAATCCTAGTAAAACTTGATTTCGGTCCATCTATTAATCATTTAAACTGCAATTATAATATTTTATAAGATACTCGAACTGAATTCATTACCAAAAAGATAGTCTTCGAAAACGGACATTAAATTTCAATAGAAAAAAAGGCGCATATTTCTTATCCAATCGCGTGATAACTGCTGAGTCAAGATTATGCTAATTTGACAATATTTAGATCTCATAAACAACATAATTGTTCGCTTCCTCATATTTCCTTACGAAGCAATTAATGTAAAATATAAGATATTAATATAAATAAATAAATAAATAACAAAATATATATATATATATATATATATAAATTTAATGAAGGAATTGAAACTCCTTTATCTAGTGGTTGATCAAACAGTAACTAATATTTTTGTATTAGGTGTAGGATTTAATTCTCAAGAAATACAAAATTATGCAGATTATTAGAGGTAAACTTACATGAGATTTATAGCGTGGTGTAGGCAGAGCCGAGCCTGAGATTTTCCCGGCTAGAAGCATGAATTTCTTTTTGGCGCCAAGAGTAGACAAAAAAACAAAAAACAGAAAAAAAAAAAAAAACGCTGGCTCAAAGGATCGAACTCGCGACCCACTATAAAATATTTCCACTGTAAACAATCTCTGCTAATTCATCTTCTAGAAATTGGCCCCTGAAATTTTATTTATCATATCAGCCCCAAACCACATGTTTCATGGGCTTCTACCCAAATCCAGGGTGTAGGTGGAACCGTCATGGTCTCGAATATTAAGAGTACATATATCTATCTTGAACGTGGTGTAGTCTATTGTTAATTATTATGGTGTATGTAAAACTGTCCGTTCTGAAGTCATCAGTAGAAGAGATTTTCATCATGTTTCCAAGTGCTGCAGTGAGTTAGATTTGCCCGTTTTGATTGAGATAATTATTTGTAATAGGATATCAAATTAAATTACCATCTTCTAAATGATATATCAGAGAAAAAATAATTAACGGTGAAAACTTTTTGATCTAGTGGTTACTGATTTGAAAAAATTCAACACCAAATTTGGGATTCGGTTCTCATAAAATACAGTTTTTGTATATTAATAGATACAAAGGTTATTGGAGGTTCAAGATTGCTGCAGGTAAAGTCGTAAAATACAGTCTCACGGTTAATACTTTAAATCTACGACACCATAATCTATGTAAGAAATGATTTTACCATGATTTAAAAAAATAAATAATCAAAATTTAGTTAGACTAGAATAATACTTATTGTGAATTTTGCTGAAAAACAAAATGAACTTTTAGATAAAACAAGAGAAAATCAGAAAACTTGAAACAAATACCATTTGTCTACTTTTTATTATTATTAAACTTGTGAATAATGAATGCAAACTTTGGAGCTTTTATATATAAGCCTCCAACCGTGGCATTCTTCTTGCTCATTCTAATAGGACTTTAAGTTACTTTGAACAGAAATTATTGGTGCAAAAAATTCTGAATAACTAACGAGCAAAGAAATCTGAATTGGATTTTCGGCGGATAACTTAGAGATTAGACAACATTTATAACAAATTATTTCAGAAACAAACAGATGTCATAAAATTTTGAAGGGTTTGCAAAAATTGACACTTATTTGAATTTTTATTAGTTTCTTAACACTTTCAAAAATCTTGTGCAAAAGTAGCACTTTATGTACTGTACACACGTTGGCTAATGAGAAAATGCTAATTTGTGGATGACACATTAGGTAAATGTTAAAAAAACTAATAGTTTTATAAATAAGTGCTATATTTTGCAATATTGTCTAGATTTTTTAGGGTTTTTTTGCATGTAAGATCACTTATTTGAAGTTTATAAAATATTTAGCACTTTTTGAACTTATTTAAGAAAGTAACACTTATTTCACTATTCATGATAATTTAGCATATGTACAGTACGGCGTGGACGCATATAGACGATACATGAATATACAGAAGGAGGGGTAGTTTCGTCATTTACATGCTAAAACACAAATAAATAAATAAAATAATAATAAGTGTTAACTTACTAAGGAAACTTGAAATAAATGACCTCACATACAATTATGTCGATTTTTATATAGATATAAAAAATGAGTGTTTTGCAAAATTTGGCACCTTATTTAAGTTTCATTAATTTTTTAGCACTTAAAAAAGTGTTATTAGAAAGTAGCACTTTATGTAATGTACATAACAATTTAGCCCATTTACAGTTCGGCGTGCACGCTTATAGACGGTACATGGGAAGATAAATGGAGTATTTTTGTCTTTTGTCCGCTAAAAGAAAAAAAACAGTATAAAAACCTAAATTGTTAAAAAAAAAAAAACTTAAATAAAGTATTTGTTTTTGTAAATATGTCTACAAAATTAGAGATTAAAGATAATTAATTGAATTATATTGACATTTGTCAGCACTAGATTTCTCGGATCATCCATAACAGAAACGACATGTCTATGCTCCACATCATCTATTTGAGAGCTCAGGAAGACATGCATACTAGGCCTAATGCATACTCCAAATAATTCTCGAAATAAAATCATATCAGTTTCTGATTAAAAGCATTGAAAAAGTAAACTTTGAATATATATATGAATTAAACAGAGATTTGTTATTAGAAATTCGACAAGAAATTGTTAATTGCCTGAAGGTTACAATGTCGTTTTAGTAAACCTAAAATCTTACAAGGTCTCAATTTCTCGCGTATTACTTCAAACAATTAATTATCATCTGCATCATCAAACACGCATTAATAATTAAATTATTCAATGAAGATGGTCATTCATTGCTTATTTCCTTATTATCATCTGCATCATCAAACTTGACATTCTTTGACGAACATCACGATTCAATTACCCAGTAGATCATCGAAAATTCGTCATAATTATAGAGGAATGATATATAAATTACAGTTCCAACGGGCAAACCTCTCGCCTTAAGTTCACTAGAGTCTAGCAAATTTGATGTTCGTTGACGAACACCACTATCACGACTCAGTAACCCATAATATCACCCAAAATTCGTCTCGAGTATAATTATATTGGAATGATTTCTTTTTGCCATTTTAAATACAATTGCGATTGTATTGGTTATAAATGTAATTTTTTTTTTTTCATATACAATTCACACACGTATACTCTTAACATCTCAAGTTGGTAATGGGATTGGTATTGGACCTTGGTAACAAAACCAGGAAGCTTAGGTGCATGAACCAGGCCGAGAAAAATGGACTAGTTATTGAACAAACATTGATAATTAACAATACCTTTTCACTATTATTACCTAAAATGAGGAAAATAATTGATGACCACCTAATGATAAATAATAATTGCAAATTAACTATACAATTTTCTTTCTCCAATTTTTAGCAGTAGATGTGTTAGAAAACGTACGTTTTTTATAAAGAAAGATTAGATTCTACCACGCGCATCCGCGCGAGATAAATTTTTTTATAAACTAAATTTTGAAATATACAAAAGATGAAATTAGAAATAAGATATTATTTAAGTGTTATTGATTCAAATATGTTGAATTTTTAATTTTTAGTTTTTTAGTGAGAGGATAATATTTTGTTGATTTGTTATGCAATATGTGTTTTGCTGTTTATAGCATATTTCTAAATCATGCTATGCGAAATCTAAATTCTAATTCGCGCTGTGTGCTGAACAATAATTTTTATACATTATTTTTTGTGAAGTTTATATTGAGCAAACACTAACGAAAATAATTTGACTTAAATTTGTATGAAATTTTTCATGATTATGTGATTTATTTAACCTTAAATGAGTGCAAAGTATAGGGCATTATGAGTGAATCCCAAGATGGATTTACAAAATATATACGTATTTCCACCGATCAGTCGATTTTTTTTTTTTGTTCAACCCTTGCTTTCATTAACTTAATCTTCCAAAATACAACAAAAATGGAGAATTATCCATCGTCTTTGATCACTATTACAAAACATAAAAAGCATAAAAATTAAAGCATATAGATCTTCATAGAAGCTTGACAACGAATTAGAGCCAAAGTTCGAATGCGTCGATAGAAGCGTTTGTGAATCCAACAAGATCGGATGCATCGACAGAACTTTCACAGCAAAGCCGGAAAGTTGAAAGATTGTCATATTAGATTGTGAATTTGAAAGACAATCCACACCTCAGAAGCTCGTCGAAATGAGATCCGTTGTATCTTCTTGCCCCGTGCAGGCCGCTACACAAGATAACAATACGGTTAAGAATTGTAATTGTTTTCTCGGGTTTAAAACCGAAGAAAAAATACCTCTCATAGCGAGGGAAAGTGGTGAAAATGATCTCTCCTCATAAGAGGAGGAAGGTGGAAGTGATCTCTCCCAAAGGGAGGAAGTAGCTCCAATATTTCTCCCCTTAAAGGAGAAAATTATGAAGAATGGACCCTCATGGTCTAAAATATTAAAATTTGAACGATTGATGTCGGAATCCAAAATGCGTCTTGCTGGGCTAGCCAAAGGGACTAGGCCCAATATCAATTCCATTTGATCCAAAGATTCACCGCGAAGACGAAGCGGAATGACCCAAGAGAATCCGAATCTGGGAAAAGCAGGAGATGTGACGGCAGCGGTGGTGGCATGTGTTGGAGCTACGTACAAATCGTCGGAGAGTTTTAAGCGGAATAAGGTGACGGAGATGGAAAGATTGAATCTGGCGGATCTGGTGGATCCGGAGGCTCTAGCAGGTGCAAGGGGTTCGGCGATGCCAAAGAATTCATCATTCGAAGGAGAGAGAGTAGCTTGAGAAGAGATGTTCGATCCATCGCCGCAGAGGATGTAACAGGGACCACAATCTTCAGAACAACCTCATGCAACATACAGGACAAGCCGAGCAAAAACAAACCAAAAGCATATCGGAGGAAGGTCTCGCCGAAGTCGGAAAAACTAACCGGCGGAAGGTGAAAAAAGTTCTTCGGTATATTGTGGTTGGACCCGAGAAAGAAAAGACATTGCGACAGTCAAGCGGAGAGTTGGTCGGAGGAGAAGGAGGAACGCCGGCGGAGGGAGCTGATAACACCGGTTTTTGACAATTTTTATGGATCATTTTAATATATTTTGCAGGTGTTTTACGTCCGTTTTCAATGGTTTCCAAGTGATTTCCATGTTTTATAGTTTTGAAAAACATTTCAGGTAACTTGGGATAAAAAGTGCATTTCGGAACAAAAGTACGTTTTTGGATAAACTCGAACCGTCAGAAATCTTGCAGTCAAAGAAGACTTTCTCACCGTCTGATCATCACCAAATTTGCACAAAACAAAGTAGATACAACCAGCTTTCAAATGCAATTTGATTGGAGATGATCCAATGTTTGGATCCTTAAATACACCCAAAGCACTGAAGGCAGATGAAGCTGCCTCGAAGAGAAGTCCACTGCGGCAGGAGAGCCCCGACCCATGGCCAATCACCATTTCGCCGTGCCTGGAGGAGCTCGACCCGCAGCCAAGCAGCAGTTCGCCGTGGCCACGCCCAATTCGTCCAAAGCAAGGCTTTTCTTCACCCGAGGTCAACACCGTCTTTTCACACCAAACCCTAAACGAAGTGAAGACCATATATACTTGTTTTTAGGTCTTTTAGAAAGAGACACATATTATTTTTCACGCTTCAAGGCAGAGACGAATCCCTTGCAAACTTGTTACTCTTGTTCTTCGGTGTGGAGCAAGGATTCTCGACCGGTGTTCTGCGATATAGAAACCTTATTCACCAATTTTCTCTACTGTTTTCTTTTCAATATATTGATTATGTTTATCTCAGCTATGGCTGAGTAGTTCTCTTGTTGGGAATATGGTTTCAAAGAGGCTCTCATGCTTCGATTTCTCATTAGGTTCTTAGACTATGACACCGATTAGGGTTTTTCATTTTATCCTCTTTCTTAATGCATGTTTGCTTGATTGATCTCCTTGCAAGTGAACTTAGGTATTTTTAGAACTACGAAAGTACTGGATCCATATGCTTGACCTAGGGTAGACGAGCAAGACCGAGCCGCAATTCAACTTCCTTTGCCTTATAGGAACGATTTTGAGATAAAACCTCAAATCATTGCTTTGATAAAACAAAACCAATTTCATGGAGTTTCTACCGAGCATCCGATGGAGCACATCGAGTTGTTCGAAGAAATATGCGGAACGACGAGAACAAACCAAGTTCCGTCCGATTACTTGAAGTGTAAGCTTTTTTCTTTTTCTTTAGCCGATAAAGCTCACCGTTGGTTGAATCTTTAGCCGCATGTTCTATCACTAATTGGGAAGAGTACAAAGCCGCTTTCCTAAGCCATTTCTACACCAAGTCGAGGTCGAACTCGTTGAGAAACAAAATCCAAAGCTTTCATCAACAATCGGTGGAATCTTTCCATGAACCGTCGGAACGTTTCAAAGACTACGAGAGAGATTACCCTTATCACAGATTTTCCGGTCCGAATTTTCTCAACACTTTCTACCGATGATTATTACCGAAATATCAACTTTCTCTCGAAACGGCTAGTAATGGAGACTTTTCGACAAAGACCAAAAACCAAGGAAGAGCTCTCATCGAAAATCTTGTTATGGCTAATAGCAACAACTCTCCCGACCACGATAGATAAACTAGATCGAACGTATCAGAATCCAAGGAGGTAGTCGAGCTAAAGCACATGATGAATCAACTTCTCAAGAACCAAAATCGCCAGGTGCATGCTTGTGAAGCTACCAATGGAGGCGAGGAGGGTGCTTAATACGAACCCGATAACAACAGTTCGTATTTTCAAGAAGAAGAAGTTAACTACGTCGGAGCGCAAAATTTTTACCAAAGCCGCTTCAACAACGGTTTCAACAACAACTTCCGCAACGCCAGTTTCAACAATCTCTCGTATCAAAACTCGAACGTGGAGAACTCTTAAGACCATCTCTACTCTGAAAAATCTAAGCCATACCAAAACCAGTTCAAACGGGAACTTTGGCGGAAATGGAAACTTCCAACCGAAACCACCTTTCAACGCTTAAGCCGCTCCTCACAATAACTCCAACACGCAGTAACAAGGTATGTCTAACAATCAACTTTTAGTGAAAGAATTCAACGTCAAAGTCGATTGTATGTACAACGACTTGAATGGGAAATTCGAATCTCTTTCTACCCATGTCAAGAAGTTAGATATGCAAGTTTCTCAAACCACGAACTCCACTAAAAGACCGAATGGAGCTTTGCCCATAAGAGTAGAAGATAACCCGAAGATATTTTGCAACGTGATTTCTGCTGTGCCCAAAAAGGAAGTCAACGATAAGACGAAGCATGAAGAAGCTTCAAAATTCGTCTCACTCTATGGAAGAGTCAATACCGAATCCAACATGGTTCGAGAACAACCATTTGAGGTACCAAAACAAGTTCTGTTTCAAAGGCTAAGTGACACCAAGGAAGAACGAGTGGAAGAAATGATAGAGAAGACGAAACAAGTTCTTCAAAACGCAAAAGTTCCGAGGAAACGCAGAAAGAAGAAGGTGATATCAAAGATAGGCGAATCACATCACAAACTCGATGACACCTAGGACTTCTACTGCTCACGCCTAGTCTCACCAAGAAGTCGACTTAACGACTTTAACCAACAACGCTTAATGGGAGGCAACCCATTTGGTACGTTTTTATTTTTATTTTATAGTTATTTTTCTATTGATGTCTTTCTTTTTAGTATTTCAGGCTTTATATAAAAACACAAAAACCCAAAACATTCAAAAAATCAGAAAACACAAAAAATGAAGAAGCCAGTCGAAACGGATCGCGAAACGCCAAAAGAACGAAGGAGAAAATGACCCGAGAAGAAAAGCCATTCGGCCGCGGCAGGAGGAGCTGCAGCCGTGGCGAAAGCTTTGACCGTGCATTCATTGGCCGGTCCCTCGGCGAGAAGGCAATCGGCTGCGGTCGCACTAGCCGGACCCGCGGCAAAGTGGCGTTTGGCCGCGATCGCTTGGGCTCGACCCGCGACCAACCTGTTTCCGACCCGAACCAATCCAAACCCGAACCGTGCAATCCCAAACATGTTCCCGACATGAAATTGAACCATTCCTGTTTAATTTCCGTGTCCCGCTAAGGTTTTTGAAAAACAAAAAACTTCTTTTTTGCAATAAAATAATTTTTCAAATACAAAAAAAAATATTTCTAGATTAAAAGCTCTCTTTCTTCTTATCCTCCAAGAGACTTAGAGATTTTGAGCAAGAACAACGTTTTCAATTTTCAAGCTTTTACAAAAGTTCTTTGGTCCATTCCCAATCTTTTTCAAAGAAAATTTCAATTCCACAACTATCATATCTTTTCCAACAAGGAATTATCATAATCTTATACTTTTTTTCATATTAGCCAAACCCTAAGGTTTTTCTTAATTTAAATAGATCTATGTATATAATGGCTAGAAATTATTAGAGAACTCTAAATTGAACTTCTATAATGATTAGATTTCAATTTTAGCACTTAATTATTATGGATTTGAGATTTTTGAAATTTGAAAATTTTAAGCTTAGTTAAAAACGAATTTGAAGAGTAATTTTGATTAATTTGGCCTACGACGATCTCACCAAAAAAATTTTATGGAGCTCAATCTCCCCAGCTACGACGATCTCACCAAGGAATTTTTAGCAACTGTCACCATGTGCTACAAGAGACGCTCCAATCCGAGAGCGAATGACGGTACACTTACACACGTGGATACTCTTATGCTATAACTATCCCAGAACTTTGTGAAGTTTTGAAACTTCAATATCTCGATGAGATTCATCTCGAGGAGAATCCCTATAAAGAGATATGGACCATAATGGGAAAAGGCGACTACGACAACGGAAGATCTAAAGCTTCCTTACTCACGCACCCCGCTGTCCGTTTTGTACACAAGCTCTTTGCGCACACCATATTCATGAGAGAAAATGTGGGAAGTGTTCTCAAAGGCGAGCTTGTTACTCTTCAACTTCCATTTACCGCCGACCCACGCTATGCTTGCTTCACTTGTATCATTGCGAAGAATTTGGTGAAGGTGAAACACGAACCGCTCGCCACGAGACCCAATGACCCTACCACCGCTTTCAGAAGCATAATCACGGCGATTCTACGAGCCGTTCAATTCGATTTCTCGGCCGATATTCCATTTCAAGGGACTTGGTTGGATCTCATGCAATTTTCACGAGACTGAACCATCTCTAGAGCATCACTCGACCCGGACAGATTCAGTTACAAATTTTGCCCCAACGTCGGTGAGTCTTACTTTGCTTTCTTACCTTCTAATTTTGTCCCTAGACTCCGAGATGGAGCAGCACCTAGATGGATACGGGAGACGATGGACTAATTACCTACTGTCCTGCTTCTTCCATACACTATCGGTGAGTTCTTAGTGTCTAAGGCCAACCGAGACGCAGCTGCGGAGTGTACTCGACTACTTCTACAATCATAGGCCCTCACACATACCAGGATACACAGCCATGGAGAAGAAGATGGCACGACAAGAAAGGCGATACAAGCGTGTAATATGCTTTCTCGAAGAGCATCATTAGTTCGATGGTAACATGCCCGACTCAGAGACATATGACTCAGGCGACGCCTAACCATGCACATCACCACCACGGTTCAATCGATCTTCTTCCCTCTATCTTTTTATTTTATTTTCAAACTATCTATTTATTTGCAATTTTATTTTCAAACTATCTATTTATTTGCAATTTTATTTTCATGTCTTTTCCATCCTTTCACCAATTTTTTTCACAATGTGGACAATGTGATTTAAGAGGATGTTTATCCGTTACTAATTTATATTTTGTTCTTTTGAATTTATCTACTTTTTTTCTTTTGTATTTTAAACTATTTGTGTAATATTTTTTTTACTTTTATTAACTATTTTTCAGGAACATAAGAACACAATTTATGCTGATTTCGACATGTGTGCTTCTACGCTATTTTCTCGTGCCAGCTCTTTTGTGGTTTAGTACTAGACAAGGCGGTAGCTAGAGTGATTGCAATGCGACATCCCCAGAGGATTTCAATCCATAGAGATTCTTTCCGACATGATATACTAGCTCAATTTATTTGAACTTAATTTATATTTAATTTTCTCATCAATTGTTTTAAGCGAGACAATGAATCATACATCTAGGAAATCTTTTTCATTTTTACCATTCTTCGTTCTCCTAGATGGCCAGTTCACCTTTAGCTGGTACCCTACCCCGAACCTTAACCATTTATTTTCCGAACCTCATGCATTCTTCTCTTGTTGTCTTATGTGCAGATATGTGCAAAAACGTCGGAGATGGAAGAACGACATAGTTTTCAGTCACTCGAGAAAACAAAAGACGAGATGGATTCGGTTGTGTAGGTATCAACAAATCAATCTTAAAAGTTGCATTGGAAATCTTTTATCACTGGTAATTTTCGTCATCCCTAAGACTCCCATTCTAAAAGCGTTTCCCTTTTCAAAAAATAAAATAAAATCGAAAGAAAAGGAAACAAAAGCCTAAGAGTCTTAGGGTAGTCGATATTTTTATACCAAGGCAACTATGTTTTGTATGAGAGTAGTAAGAAGCCATTCGTCATTTTCCGGAGAAAAATCTAAGTCCGGGGAAATGGCATAAAAGTTCTGTCAAAGACAGAAAAGTACCGGAGAAGGAAGAATTCGCAACTACACTTATGTGAGTAAGAAGTGATTGGAAACTGTGGATATCAATAGCTTCACCCTCTCTTGCTTTTTTTGCATAATATCTAGCATCCTCCAGCGGAAATACGGTAACCCGAAACACTTTTAACCTCACATCTTAAAAGACCTTCATGCCTAGCCTCGATTGTCTTGGTTAGTATTTTTTGATGAGAATCACACAACCTTTTAATGAATGTTAAGAGCTATTTGACTGAAGGTTAGGGTTTAAGTGGCTAGATTTTCAAATGACGGATACTGTGGACTAGCGTTGTAGTACTTTAGTGAGAATTTTCTAAACTAAGTCTGATTGATGCATTACGTTGGTTATGGTTTAGAAGGACGGTCACTGAAATTTTTGTTAGTTCCTACGTTTTCAAAACTTCTTTTCGAGTTTAGATTTATGTTTTGTTTGAGGACAAACAAATATCTAAGTCTAGGGGAGTTGATAACACCAGTTTTTGACCATTTTATGGATCACTTTAATATCTTTTGCAGGTGTTTTAACTTCATTTTCAATGGTTTTCAAGTGATTTCCATGTTTTAGAGTTTTGAAAGACATTTCAGGTAAATTGGGATAAAATAGTGCATTTCGGAACAAAAGTACGGTTTTGGATAAACTCAGACCGTCATAAGTCTTGCAATAAAAAAACATCTTCTCACCGTCTGATCATCACCAAATTTGGACACAACAAATTAGATATAACCAGCTTTCAAATGCAATTGGATTGGAGATGATCCAATGTTTGGATCATTAAATACACCTGAAGCACTGAAGGCAGATGAAGCTGTCTCGAAGAGAAGTTCACCGCTGCAACAGAGCCCCGACCCGTGGCCAAGCACCATTTCACCGCGCCTGGAGGAGCTCAACCAATGGCCAAGCAGAAGTTCGCCGCGGCCATGCCCAATTCGTCCAAAGAAAGGCTTTTTTCACCCGAGGCCAAAATCGTCTTTTCACACCAAATCCTAAACGAAGTGAATACTGTTAGAGGGGGGATTAGCACCCCCTGGTTTAATTCGGTTCGAACCGAGATCGGTTCAGTCGAGACCGGTCTACGATGGTTTGGATCAAAGACAAGTCGGCCCGAAAACATTGGGCCGAGCTCGGAATCTCGCTGAAAGCCCATCAAGGCTACCGATCTAGGCCCATCACAAGCCCGGCCCGTTACAACAGACGAAACCGGAATATTCCCCTTTTTCCACCGATCTCGGAAAAGGAAATATTCTATTTGGTCGACTCTTCGAGATATCAGGAACTTATCCTTATCTCGGAGAGAAAACCGGAAGATTTCCTTTTCCTAATCGAACTCGGAAAAGGAGAAATCTTCCTTTCAACCGCCTCCAAGACATTATAAATAGAGGAGGAGGCTCATTCATTGAGGGGATCCACAACTTCCGCAGAGACAAAGAATAGAGAGAGAGCTCATTACCGACCTCAAGATCTGTTGTCTTTGCAAATCTCATTTACTCTGCTGTAACGCCGATATTGATCAATAAACG
>PKML01077897.1:42693-59659 GCA_002933935.1 Eutrema yunnanense | reverse complement strand
AGCTATAACATTAATAAAATTCTATTACGCAAAGGCATTTCAACCGAGCTTCAACAATTCGTATTTCCTAAGTCAAACTTCACGTTTGCCGAACTCCAATAGTTCGTACTTACTTAGCCAAACTTTATGTTTGCCGAACTCCAACAGTTCGTATTTACTTAGTCAAACTTTATGTTTGCCGAACTCCAACGGTTCGTATTTTCAAGTCAAACTTCATGTCTGCCGAACTCCAATAGTTCGAATTTTTTTAAAAAGCCAAACTTTATGTTTGCCGAACTCCAACAGTTCGTATTTTTAAGCCAAACTTTATGTTTGCCGAACTCCAACAGTTCGTATCTTTTAAGTCAAACTTTACGTTTGCCGAACTCCAACAGTTCGTATCTTTTAAGTCAAACTTTCTGTTTGCAGAACTACAACAGTTCGTACAATAGATCACAACGGTCTCCATATCAACGTCCTGGCCAGACAAAAAAGCCGACCTTAGCTCGCACGCATCCTCATGGTGCAATGGATAACACACTTTCCACATTCAAAGCCGAGACCAGTCTCGCACCAACCTCTCAGATTATCCGAGCCAAATAAGCCGAGTCCGTCTCGCACACTGGAATTCAATGTGAGAAACCTAGAGCATATTAAGATGAGCTGTTCACGTACTCTCAAAATTAAACTCTAGGGTCAAGCCGAACGTCTCTCCTCGCAAATTTAAGCCGATTTCTCAACAGTCGCAAAATTAAAGTAAGCCGATTTCTCAACAATCGCAAAAAACAGTAAGCCGATTTCTCAACAATCGCAAAACCAATAAGCCGATCTACAATATGGATTGCCGACCTCGAACAGGTTCAGTCGAACTTGTCCTCTTCACCCGGCTAAGACCGTACTGTTTACGGCACCACTATGTACGACAAGTTCGAGAAGTTCGTATAAAGTACGAATTCGAATATATTAAAACTCGGCATAAAAAGAATGACTTAAGAAACAACTAAGTATAAACATTCGAGAATAGAAATCAATAAAAACCAGATTCATTCGAAAGCCCCTCGGGCGAACAACAAAATGGATACCGGACTTTAAAAACCCTCCGGTCCAAGAGGTCAAGTTATAATCCCATCCGGGCAAAAAGAGAAAAGAGAGAGACGGCTTAGACATTTTGCCTCCTCATCGCATCAGCCCGATCCGCCGACATCGAGGCCCGATTGGATCCAAACTCATCAAGACCAGGTGGGACCTCGTTTCCCATCGAGATCGAGACCTCTGGGTGCACTGGATCACTAAATGGCGAGACAATCAGATCCGCGTCTTCCAACTCGCGGAGATCGATCGCAGCGTACTCCGCTGACTTTTCTGCCTTGAGCTTCTCGAGCCTTTCGATACGAGAGGGCGGGACGATAATACCGTGCTTCTTCTTGAGGGTCTCGCAAAAACCGAGCATTCCCTGAAGTTGGTTGATAACAGGGAATGGCTTCTTCGCCTGATCAATCGCCGACAGATGATCCTTTACCTTCTGCAGCCGAACTTGACACTTCTCGGTAACCACCTTCCTCTTCGAGATTTGTTGAGCACGACCAACCCTCAATCGAGAAGTCTCCGCAAATAACTTCATCGCAAGCGCATCCTTTTCCAACTCCAGCTCAGCGTTGGATCTCTTCAAAGCAGCAATCTCGCGGGTCAGCTCGGCTACCGCGCGATCACCCGCCTCCACTCTGTCTTCGGACACATTCAGCTCCTTACGAAGCTCCACCACTTGAACCCTCGCTTCAAAAGCCTGACGACGGGAGGCTCCGAGCTCACGGTCATAAGACCCGACGATTTCATTCGTCTGGGCAACCATCTGTCAAAATAACGAACCTTAGAAAAAAGAAGGACAAGGAACGACGAACTCAAGAATAAAAGGGGAAAAGGGTCGACCTCAGCAGTAGTCTGGGCTAATTTCTTATAGGCCTCAGATTGGCGAAGGCAATCGATCGGCGGAAGGAAGTCCGGGCCGAAACTCAAGCGTCGATACGATTCGACGTAATCCCAAGAGTTGGCCTCAGGATCGGACGCCCGACGCCTCTTTGGCACTGGAGAGTCATCCGATAAGACAACTGTTTCTCCTTCAGCATTTTGGGGTTCGGTACTCCCCTCGCCGCCTTCACCATATTCGGTATGCTCGGTACCGACCCTAGCAGTTGGATCAGCAGCCTGCCGAGACCCCTTCTTTGTCTTTTTTCTCCTTTTCTTTTCAGTCGGAAGAGAAGTGCGTTCCCCAACAGGAACCCCTCCTTGGCCAATCTCTTCGACTAGAGCATTAGGTTCGGCCAGTACAGGAACCTCGTCCTGACCGATCTCCTCAGCAGGAGCCTCGGGTTCGGCCATTACAGGAACCTCTCCTTGGCCGATTTCTTCAGCCATAGCCTCAGGATTTGCCTGATCGGCTGCCAGAGGAATGTCCACATCCATTTCATCACCATCCATCTCGGCAGAGAGATCAGGGATATCACCGAACTTTATTTTTCGACGACGAGATGGGTTCGCTGGAAAAAGAAAGAACACAGATAAAGGAGACTGCCGAACTAAGAAGAAAAATCTACCGAAATTTACCTCTAAGAACTCTTTTCGCTTTCAAGTCGAGCTTCTCTTGGTAGGCTTCAGGCCACCGAACTTTACCAGCCTCACTTAACTGCTTCGCGTGGAGGAAAGTGAACCCCGGTGTGGTGATAAGGAAGCCTGGCGTGTGACGATCTGAAAAGAAAAAGAAGAAATATAATTCAGGCAAAATAGCACGGTAAATAGAAATCAAGAGCCAAGATCTACCGATAGGGGTCCTCCACTGAGTTCGGTAACTCCCATCCGGACGCTCTACGGAAGATTCGTCAATCTTCACAAAGAAGTACCGTGCATTCCAGTTGTTAACCTTGCTCGGCTTATTCCCAGTAACAAGATCGGCTTCCGGCTTCGCGCTAGCCGATAGGTACCAAGGCTTCGCCTTCGACAGGTTTACCCGAAACAGCCTCTCGAAAATCTTAGCCGTAATCGGGATACCGCACTCTTCACCAAGAGAAAGAAGACCCATAAGGTTTATTACCGTGGCCGGCATCAACTGGGAGATCGCGATATGTCGTCTCTTACAGTACTTATAGAAGAGTTCGGGAATAGGAAATTGAAGACCGCAGCTTCTGAAATACTCCTCGTAAACGCACACATACCCAGCAGGAGCATCCCACGGACGATCGGTCTCCTTCGGGATCTTAAAAATAAGACCATTTGGAGCATTACACCTCTCCAACGTAACTTGAACCGTCTCCGTGGTAGAGCGAGACGGTCTAATGATCGCAGGCCTTTCGATCACCCGTCCGGTAGCCGACCTGGGAACATCATCCTGATAAACTTCTGGCGATACGGCGTGATCGTCCGGACAGGCAGCATCATCACCCTCCGCGAGCCGAGCTGCAAATTCCCGATCTGCCTGAATCTGTTCGTCTGATTCAACCACTCCTTCTTCAAGTTCGTCCTCATTAATAAGATGAGGAACTTCGATCGTAACCCTTGGATTTCTCGGCCCAGCGGCAATAACCCTGGAGCTACTTGCATCACCACGACGCGAGTTATGTCTGAATAGTTCTTGCATATCCGAACTCGAAACAGAGTCGTCCATGAAACGTCTGAGGTCTGGGAAGTCTTGATTCGGAGATCGGTCCCCAACAGAAATAGAGTCACCTTCAGAAGTCATCTCGATCGAAAGAAAGAACTGATGAAGAACAACTTGAATACTAACGAAGAACAGTTGAAGATCGCCCGAAAAGTTTGAAGATCTTCAAACAGATCGGAGGAAACACGGCGGAGAAATGATCGGAGAACGGAAAGAAAAATAAATTCTAGAGAGAAGGGAGAGCGTTTAGAGAGAGAAAGTACCTTTTTCTTTTGGAAGTAAAGCAGAAGTGAACGGAGAGTTGAGGTTCTCCCGATATTTATAGAGAAAAAGAGTAATGATGATTTCTCGAAATCCGCGAAACGAAGAAGACGAATCGACATGCAACTCTTCGAGTTCCACAGCTGAAGAAGACGAATCGACACGAGACTCTTCGATTTCCACGACTAAAGAAGATGAAACGCCACCCTCTTTTCGAGAAAAATCTATCGAACTCGAACGTTCAGGACCGATACCGATATCCACGAATCAAATCTTCCGAACTTGCGAACAATCACGAATCAATCTACCGAACTCGAAAGTTCGTGAATCGACTCAACCGTGAGCATCCCGAATTCGCCGAACTCGAAATGGAATTTGATCAGACCGTACCGATCTCGATTCTAACCGAGCTAAAGAATATTCCTCAAAATTCGCCGAACTGAGGGGGGGACCAATTGTTAGAGGGGGGATTAGCACCCCCTGGTTTAACTCGGTTTGAACCGAGATCGGTTCGATCAAGACCGGTTTACGATGGTTCGGATCAAGGACAAGTCGGCCTGAAAACATTGGGCCGAGCTCGGAATCTCGTTAAAAAGCCCATCTCGGTTACCGATCTAGGCCCAGCACGAGCCCAGTCCGTTACAACAGACGAAAACCAGAATATTTCCCTTTTCCCGCCGATCTCGGAAAAGGGAATATTCTCTTCGATTGAATCTTCAAGATCAGGAACTTATCCTTATCTCGGAGAGAAAACCGGAAGATTTCCTTCTCCTAAACGAACAAGGAAAAAGGAAGTCTTCTCCTTTGAAACCGCCTCAAGACATTATAAATAGAGGAGGAGGCTCATTCATTCAAGAGATCCACAACTTCCGGAGAGACAGAGAATACGAGAGAGCTCATTACCGATCTCGAATCCTTTTTGTCTTTGCCTTTTTACATAAACTCTGTTGTAACGCCGACTTAGATCAATAAACGAGATTCCGACTAAAAGTACTGTTTTACCCTTTTTGTGTGATTTACGGATCAACAGAAACCAAACGCAAAACAGATTACTAAGAGGTAATTTTTTGTGTAATTATGAAATATGTACGTTATTATATATACAAACGCTTATTATGATGGGTTTCCAGTACGATCACTTTGTTACCCCTGACAAATATGTTGTACGTTAATGCATATAGAGGTAGTGTATAATATTAGATTTTTTTTTTTTAGTTTAGATTACTATGCTGAAAATATATGTTGTACGTTATAGTTTCTCTATCTTTTGTAGTCAATATCTTAACATACCCACATATAAATGTGGTGTATAAAACAAAAATAATGCGGATATGTTATTGGTGTATAAAACAAAAAAAAGAAAAGAAATTATGATGTACGTTACTGCAAATTTTTTTATTTTTGTATAGGAATATCAAGAGAGAAACAATGAATGCTGAAATTCTACATAACAATAGAGATTATTTAACATTATATAGCTTAAACAGGAAACGCTCATATCGTCATACCGTTGTTCGTCTAATCAGAAAGTGGGAGGCAATAAATTTGAAAAAAAACAATGAGCTCATAGGAATGAATTTACTCTTACTTGATGAGAAGGTCAATATATTTTTTTAACATAAGAAATTACAATTCTTTTCTTTTTATTATTAATTTCCTTAAACTAAATGGAAATACTAAGGAATATTTTTTCTTTTTTATATATTAATTTTACCTTTTAGGATAAATTTAATTTTTTAACTTAATTTTTTTTTTATCTCTTCACCAATTTTTTCTTTCAAGGTATATATATTTATTTTATTTCTAAGTTTGTTTCTAAATTTATGTATTATATATTTTCACGGATGATCTAATTTTGATTTTGATTTTTTCGTTTTTAATTTTTTTAACAGGTTATAAAATATTAAATTACAAACCCGCATATATGCGGGTACTTATCTAGTGTTATTAAAATTAGAAACATTCGCCTACGTCTAATTAGTTTAAGAGATTATTTAAACTTTTAAAACTGTAATTTGAAGCCATTCGTATTATTAAAATATTTCTATGAAAAACCGGTAAAATCATTTTTTTCTCCAAGTTAGAACCTAAATAAATAATGAATGAAAATTTGAAACACAGTTAGTAACATATTTAATAAAAAATGTTTTGTCAATGATTTTTATAAATTTTGTTATATATATATTCGCCTACGTAGGCACGGCTCTGCCAAAGATGACCATGTTTTGGACGTCCACAAGATGTCTCCAACGATTTTTTCAACTTATTTTATAATTAAATTATTTTTACAATACAATAACTTAGAAATCATTTTTAAAATAAAATATATATCAAAATTTAGTTTTAAAATAAATAAAAAAGATTCCACGTTTTGGCGGAAAAAGAGATTCCACATTTTTGGTGGAAAAAAGATTTCGTAGGAAAACGCAGTTTCACTGTTTTGGCAGGAAAACACGATTTTGCGATTTTGTCGGAAAAATTCATTTTTTTTTGTTTTGGCGAGAAAACACGGTTTTGCGGTATTGGCCGAAAACGCTATTTTGCGGTTTTTGCAAGAAAATACAATTTAGCAGTTTTGACAAAAAAAAATAAAAATTTGTGGTTTTGGCAGAAAACATGATTTTGCGGTTTTGTGGTTTTGGCGGGAGAATAAAATTTTGCAGTTTGGCGGAAAAACACGATTTTACGGTTCTTGATTTTGCATATCAGCTGCTACATCGGTCTAGAAACCGATGTGGAGGTTTTCCAGAGTCTCCGATATTCGTCTCCTTCTTGTGTCGGTCACTGATAGCATACTTGCATTTGTTCTCCTCTTCTTTTTGCTCATATTCTTCTCCTCTTAAAGCCATCCAGGAGAACATCGATCTCTCGTTGGGTCCAAGATACATTATTCTCCCGGACCTTTCCTTGTTTCTTCTTGACATTTCCTTGTTTCATCCAGGGCCGGCTCACGACTGTTGGGGGCCCTTGGGCCAAAAAAATAATTTGGACCCTAAAACCAAAAAAAAAAAAAATGTGGGTCCTTAAACATAATTTTTGTTTTTTTTTTTAAGTTTTGAAATATATTTGTTTTTTTTTTTAAGTTTTGAAATATATCTGAGCCTCTTAAAAATATATATATTTTTTTTGGTTAAAGTTGATATTGTATATATATATCAAAACCAAAAAAAAACAAAAAACAAAACCTGCAGCGTAACAAATAGATCTCTAAAATATATATTATTTTTTTAACAATTTTTTTTTATGGACCACTTATGCCCGTGGACCCTGGGACGATCGCCCTACTCGCCTTTGTGGTTAAACCGGCACTGGTTTCATCTTGCCCTTTCCAGAAGGCAAGCCCGACCCGACCATAAAACACATAAAACTTTAGGCCAAAATTATATTATACATTTTTTAGGGCCACATATTTTAGTTTGCATGCAGTAATTCAATAGTTATAAATGATTCCTTTTATACATATTTTTTTCATACCTTCTTATAAAAGAATTCAATCTGTTTTTATGAGTATAGTCATGTTTATTTCATTTTTAACTATCAATTATTATCAACTAAAATATTATGATTAAATATAATTCTTTTTCGTTTTTTCAAACAAAATAATTCAATTTTTTTTTCTTATAAATAATTTTTATTGATTCTTTTTTATCACTTTTGTAAAATAGTTTTTCTAACAAAAAATTACAGTACCAACTTTAAAATTAAATAGATTTTTTCCCAAAAATAGTAGAAACTTATTTTTAATACATCAAATCCATTTTTTCTATATAAAACAAGATATATTCATATTAAAAGAGTATTGTAATAATAAAAAAAATTAAAATTTCTCAAAATATCCAAATGTCACATTTTTCTTTTTCATATTGATTTAGGCCACCAAATATTTAGGGACGACACTGCCAGTAGGCATTTCTGCATGACAACCTTAAGGCTTACAGAAATGTTCCCAACCTATTTTGACAATGCTTTTTGTTGTAAATAAACTAACCTGACACAACAGCCTTCTTCAGATCGTTTGCGTCTGTCTGTGGTGTCTTCTTGCCCTTTCCAGCAGGCATTTCTGCATTACAACCTTAAGGATTACAGAAATATTCCCAACCTTGTTTGACAATGCTTTTTGTTGTAAATAAACTAACCTGACACAACAACCTTCTTCAGACCGTTTGCGTCTGTCTGTGGTGTCTTCTTGCCCTTTTCAGCAGGCATTTCTGCATTACAACCTTAAGGCTTACATAAATATTCCCAACCTTGTTTGACAATGAGTTTCTGTTGTAAATAAACTAACCTGACACATCCGCCTTCTTCAGACCGTTTGCGTCTGTCTGAGTCTTCTTCTTGCCCTTTCCTTGTTTCTTCTTAGGCATTTCTGCATTAAAACGTAAAGGCTTACATAAATATTCCACATATGTTTGACAATGCCTTTTTTGTAAATAAACTTACCTGACTCTGTTTGTGTCTTATCCAGATCCTCGACTTGTTTCAGTAAAGCATTCCCAGCCTTGAAGAGGTACTCCGCTTGCTGCTTTAGTATCTTACGTTTCATGGTTTTATTCAGAACAGTATCATGTTCAAAAAATAGGACAAGTCAGTCACGAAACATGTCATATTCAGTCTTAAATCGTAACATGTCATATTCAGTCTTTTACCGTCATCTTCAATATATCATCAATGGGGTCAGATTCTGCTTTAGGGTTGTTTACAGCAAAGTGGCGAGTTCGTGGTTTATGGGTTCCCCAAGAAACTTGTTCTTCTATACCGCCGCCCATAACTGGACCAACTTGAATATAAGATTAAACACTAAAATTCTTGATTTAAGGAAACACATTATTCTAACATAAACATGCAAATGCAACAAATTAACTGAGGCTAAATCAGTTGCTTCAGCTCAAGAACAATAAACCCGAAATCAAACTGTATTCTTCTGTTCCAGTCAAGTAAACCATAAAAAAAACACTCATAATTTCACTGGTATACTAGCTCCAAATGTTTGAAATGCTTCAAATTGAGCAATAATCCATATGATTCCAATGTAAGGTAAAACTCATTATTTCTCTCGGTGATGTTACAAAACAGTGAAATTTCTAGTTCAAACAACCAATACGCAATATGAATGGTGAAAGCTTCAGAAAAATCAGAACAGAGAATGAGACATAGTTAAGGATTGAAGCCAAGTAGCCAAAATATGAAATATGAACATTTTATTTATATCATAAAAATATAATAAAATTTTAAACATTAAATGTACTAATGGTTATGCGCGGGTCGTATTCGTATACATTTTTAGTATCAATATTCATTCGTGCACGATTTGAGCATGATATTTTGGATATATTTTTAATCCAAGATCAATTTCAAGCATGTTAATTATATTTCTACATTTTCTTACACAAGTTAGAAACTCCAAAGCTCTCATATTCAATAGCTCATTACATAAACCGAAAAATCTCAATGACAAACACTTTCTCGTCATGAATATTAACTACAAGGTCATAATACAAACAAAATATTGATAAAAGAAAACGACGACAAACTTACAACTTACAACTCTTTTTTTTATAGCATAATTTTTATCCTTTGCTCTAAACTTATCACCACCATTAGTTAAAATTGACAATAATAGCACACATTTTATATTAAAATGATCTAAAATATTTTCCTAATGGAAAAAAATAAATCCTAAATAGGAAATATTAAACCCAAACATAATGTTTTTATTTTATTTTAAATTTATTTTGGGTAAACATGTATTTTCACATAATTATTTGTGTTATTTTCAGAATTTTAAATTTGGTGTACTAGATTTGGAACAAGAAATAATTTTAATGTTATTTTAGGTTATTTTTCTATAAACAAGGAAGAAACCTTTGGAAAACAAATCGAATTGAAGTCAAACTATTAAACTGAATTACAAATTGTTTTTTTTTTCAGTTTTATCTAAAATTGATTAAACACAGAACCAAAAAAAAATTGAACCAAAAACCAAACCATAATCCTGTTAGGGGTTGACCAAAAATTCGTAACTGAACCAAACCAAAACGTTTAAAAGAAAACTTCTTTTAAATATAAATTGATTGTTTATTAGTTTAAAACCTGAAACAAGTTTTATTGCAATCCAACCTAACTAAACCAAAATTTATGAAAATTTTATATTATTTTTTTTATAAGTATTTGAATTTCATTAAGAAATGAGATTGTTTGTAAACATACAAAAAAGATAGAGCAAAAGGCTGTTCCTTGCCAAAAAAAACAAGGGAAAACCTACACATTTTCTAAGAGATTGAGCTTCTTACTGCTTTCTAAAAGGCTGATTGTATCTTTGTAAACATGTGAAAGATGCCTTCCACTTTTGCAACACGTAACGGTAGCAGTAGTAAGTGAAAACACGGATTACAATAAATAATTTGCTGCACAAAATAAAAGAATGATGTACCCGTCTGAAAAACTAGAGAGCAACAAAAATCCACCGATACGGTTCTGAGCTATTGTTATTGGTGGATCCATCACCTAATTAGAGAGATAAAGAAGCCAGAGATTTTGAAATGTGTAAGAATTTTAGTTTTTAGCTACTTTGCCAGGATCAAGATTGTTAGAGAATCAACTTGGCAACAACAACTTGACAACAACAGCCTAACTCTCCCTTCTTTCCTCTCCTCTAGATCTACCGCCGTCGAGACACTTGCTATCGGATTCGTCGCTTTTCCGGTGATCGGCGCTCCTCACCGCAGCCGGGACAGGCCTCCCCTCTCTTTCTTTCTCTGTTTGCGGCTTCCTTTCCCTCCTTTGCTCGTTTTTCCGGTGGAGAGGCTGGTAAATCTTCTCGGAAGTTTTCGACGGTGTGGTCTCTGGCGGCCTTGTGCGGTGGCTCTTTCTAGGGTTAGTCTGTGGCATCTTGGCATCTCCCTCGATTGTGCTTTCGGTTTAGGCTCGGCTTAGGATTTGTTTCTTTGGACGGTCCTTCGCGGCGGCGCGTGTGGGTTTAGGGTTCTGTTGGATCTCCTCGGCGTTGCATTTCGGGGTCTGTGAGGACGTGACTCCGGCGACTTCAATTTAGATCTAGGATTTCCTCTTCTCATTTGCGTGCCCAGATATGTGAGTTATGTTGGCTCTCGGTTTGGTTCGATTTGGCGGCGTCAGGTGGCCGGTAAGCTATTTCATGTGTCTTGGTTGAGGTGGGTTTCACTCGGCGGCTCTGCGTTGTCTTCTCAGACCCTTCGGCGGTGAAGCCTTCCGCGGCTTGGGGTGGTTCATAGCTTCTCCGGTCCAGTTCATTCCCCGGTCTTGGCCTCCGTGGTGGCTCCTTTTGTCGTCTCCGTTTTGTGTTTCTGTTTCCCGGCTAGGAGCTTTTGCCATAACAAAATATGTGGTGGTGGTTGGCGAGGCATGGTAGGTGTTGGCGATAAGTGGTTGTTGTTAGTGTGATGTCATTTTGGCTTCGCTCGGGCTTGGATTTCCGTGTTTGGCTGTTTTTTGCAGGTTTCTTTTAGGTGTGTGTCCTTGGGGAAGCTGTAGGCTCCGTCGATCTAAGTATTGAGGGCGTTTTCTCGGATCACGGACGCTCGTGGCAACTCCAACTACAAGTCTCATTAGTTTCCGTATCTTTCGGATCGAACATGTTTCTTGCGGGTGTGTGTCTTCGGGGAAGCTGTAGGCTCCGTCGAGCTAAGGTTTGAGGGTTGCTTTGGTTCACTGGCTCGTGGCAACTCTGTTTGCAAGTCTCACGGGCTCGCAGTGTCTTTCGGATTGGTCAGAGTTCTTCTCCGAAGCTTGTTGTTTGTTGTCTCTTCGTTTTGCTTGTTTCCGTTGTTTATTTTCGTTCTTTGGTTGGAGTTTCTAGTTGTAGTTAGTTGTAATTTTAGGTTTTTCGGTCTTTTCCGCTTCTTGTTTTCTCTGTAATTCTGTCAAAAATTGAAAAGCGGTAATAAATCTTAACATGTTTACCAAAAAAAAAAAAAAGATTGTTAGAAGCCATTTAGGATGCTGTCCTGGCATAAGGAATGTCGTAAATTGTGGTTCTACTTGTTGATCCATTAGAAGATGTTGTGATTGCTGCAGATCTTAAATCTCTAGCAAATTTCTCAAAACTCAGAGGTATCTAAGGGGTATAAAGTGTAGGCAGCAACAAGTGTTTAATCAAAGACTATTCAAAAATAAACAAAAAGGTGATAGTCCAATTAGAGTCGATTTTCTAGGTCATATTAGGTTCAGAAGGCACCGGCCTAGAGGTGGACGCTGCTCTGTGAAACCAGCCTCACGCAGTCTCCTCCACTCTAAGAGAGTTTGAATCACAAGCCTTCGCTCACGTCCGAAACCTCAACTCCCAACTTGGAATGGGCAAACCAGTAAATAGCCCAACCCGAACCCAACCCAAAAATATCAACCCAATGTCCTATCACCTTATAATCTCCACTTGGATCACAAGCCCACGCTACTAAGCTCGACGTACAATACTTGTGAACTAAACTTATATATAAAACAAGGAAAAACTTGTTTCTTCCGATGTGGGACTTTAGTGACATACATTATGTATACATCTGATGTATGTATACATCTCGCTACTTAGTCCTTACGATGGCATTTTGTCTCCCATTTGTTTTTTCTTATTTTCTCTCAATTTTCGTTGCAGATTCTCAAATGGCTAATCTTTCAAACTATTTTGTATTCAAGTCTTCAAATCTGGATCTATTTATCAAGAAATTTATCCAAAAAACTTTGTTGTTGTTTTTTATTGCTCACACAAATGCCAGAAAAATATATAAATCAGGTTCGTATTATCTACAGAGAGTAAGTAAGAAAATGATCGATGATTTTACCAAAAAAAAAAAAGATGATCGATGATCTTTGATATTGCATTCCAAAACAGAGAAAATCCGATTTAGTAAAACGATACTTTATTGTCAACTCTGTTACTTTCATATGTTTCTGAAGTAAAGAACTGATCCCAAAAACAAGAAAATCTCATTTGGACCACTAGTTTTAGTTTTTGCGAATTGGTTTTGTTGCTTAACTCTGATGTTTCTGTTTCCCTTCAGAGATCATATATTGGATCTGAGCTATTGTCGTTGGTGGATCCATCACCTAATTAGAGAGCAAAAAAAACCAAAAAAAAAAAAAACAAGATAAGATAATGAGAGATGAAGAAGCCAGAGATTTTGAAGTGTGTAAGAAATTTGGTTTTTAGCTACTTTACCAGAATCAAAGATTGTTCGAAGCCTCAGATTCAGGATGCTGTCCTGGCAGAAGGAGATGGTTCTTGAGGGTAATACATCATACAATACTTGTTGATCCATTAGAAGATGTTGTGATTGCTGCTGTCTCTGAAGTTTTTGTTGCAAACTCTGTTGTTACTGATCTTAAAAATCTCTAGCAAATTCCTCAAAACTCAGAGGTAAACTGAGTGGTATAAGTGAACAAAGGAGTCGGCAGCAAGCGTTTAATCTTCATATTATATAATTGATGGTAAAATTCATATTACTTAATTATTTGCGAGAGAGAGTATTCAAAAATATTGTGCGACTAAAAGATGTAGATATACAGACAGATCATATAACTTGACAAACAAGAAAACCTACCCACAAAAAAAATAGTATTCACCCTATATGTTCTAACTTCACGGTGTACAAACTCAGACCCTTCAAATAAAACCTACAATGCAAATCAATTCTGAAGTTTCAATTTCTATAGCTCCTCTCTCTTCCCATATGATCAGCAACATGTAGAATGCGCTCTTGAAAACTATACCCTTTTTTTCACATATCTGTACAATTTTTTTGGTTCTGTCTTGAAATGTATCAGAGTCGAAGAGCTAATCAAGAATGCTCCGAGGCAACTGAAGTCTTCTTGATTAGCTCAGGAACTTGATCGAGCAAACGATTCATGTCATCAGGGAATTCGTTCTTGGCTCTGTTGGTTCTTCCCCCGACCACCAATGTTGTTCCGTTTTGTAGTGCCCATATCTTCATATGATGTTTCAGACAAACATAAGAGGTTGAGTTGAAGCAAAAACAGAGTTAGATAATGAACAGGTTGCTGGAGGTGGAAGACCAAAATCTAGTTGACACAAATGCCAAAGGAACACATTGGTATTAAAAACAAGACTTTGATCCATATCGAGTTTAAGAGTTACTTTTACCTGTGAATGAGATAAGTAACTGATGCAGGTTGTGAGCATTAGAGCACCAAAACCAGCATACACCACTGGGACTCCTGGGTCAGCCTGAGAAACAAGACCAAGAACAAAGATGTTACATTTCTTCTTCTTTTTTTGTGTCAGCAAACTTTAAACAAGTTTTTTTTTTACCTTTAACTCAAGACCAGTGCTTCCAATCGCATCCTCAATAACGATCTTCATACCATCGATTTCAATGGGAAGCTTCGAGTTCGGTCTCCTTATTCCCGCGAATTTCCCTTCCAAATCGTACACAACAATGGATTGTAGATCCCGAGCAAGCATCGATCTGTAAAAAACTCAAGTGGATTAAAGCTAAGTGCTATACAAGACACCAAAATGTAAGTCTACGTCAAGAATCTTAGAAAATGTTCCATCTCTTCTACTTTCGTTGGCTTAATTGTAAAGAGTGGTTCTTTAAAGGTAAAGAGGGTCCTTACATTCCTTTGACATTGGGAGCATTAGTATCACCAACTGGTAAGAAGGTCCCATATAACTTCTTGTCTCCATTGATCTTAATAGGTGCCATAGCCAAGTTGAATGGTCCTTCACCATCCTTCGTCACCTGCAAAGCCGAGAAACTCCAATCTGTCTGGTATATAGTGACCCCACCATATCTCAGGGGATCATTAACGCTAATTGTCTTTCTCAGAACCTCTTTCCCATTAAGGTCACGTAGTGAAAGATCAGAGTGAAACTGTGAGACCTACAATAAATCAAACAAAGAGTTCTACTGTGTTTGTGAATGGCCACAAGACATAATCAGAGAGCAGAGAAAGCAGAACAAAAAGAAACTCACCTCTCCACTATCATAATAGTCCATGGTGAATCGGTTAACATGAACTTCGGTATTAAAAGCATCTGTTGGAACTGAGAGAAACCCAACTGGACCTAAGACATCTCCCATGACAAAATTAAGCCCTTGAGGAACTGTGACCGAGCCTCTAAAGCTCCCGGTCGCACTAAGTGTTCCACCCACCATAATCAGAAGCATTGCTATATGTACTCCAATAGGCGCAAACCGACCAGCCAAACCCTTAAAAGCATACAATGAAGGACCCTTCATAAACACCTGCAGAACAAACAAACTCAAACGTTACTATTACCAGAAGAAGACAATCAAACAATAACCTCACAGACGCATATAGAAAAAAACTTAAAAAGGAGAGAGCTAATGCCTAACCTCATATCCATCACCCATCAAAATCACTCCCAAGTCTTGAATCGATGCTCTTGGAAGAGTATCTGCAAAATCCTGCTTTTTAATTGCCTCATCTGACTTCATAAAACTCCATCTGAAATTTATTGTTTTCCTTAGTAAAGAGCTCTTAAGAAGAAACAAGAAGTTACAAAATTGGACAAAAGGAAGAAGAAAAAAACAGACCTCCTTGCAACCTTAACAAGAGGTATCTGAGTAGTATAAGTGCAGGCCATAAGTGAAGCTGCTAAAAGAACCAACATCCCAAGAAATATAGGAGCAGAATACATGTGATCCAACCCAAGGGTAAAAATCCATCTCCAAGTGAAGAACCCTAGCACAGGATTGTCCTCTGGATACTTTTGGAAATAGAAATCAGGGGTTTCACCTTGTTCAATCACAGTGCCTTAAAGAGACGAAATTCGATCAGCTTTTCAATGTCACTGCATCAACCAATTTACAAAAAGGAAAAAAAAATTCAAACCCTAGAACTTACCGAGAGCCATGAGAGCAGCAATGGTGAACATTTCTGTGATAGCAAGAGGCAAATTCGACAAAACTGACAAAACCTTTCTCGGTAACCTCTTCAAAAACCCTAAACCCACGTCTCCTCCTCCACCGCCATTACCAACCCCATCGCCGGGAATCTCCTCGCCGGTCTCTTCCGTAACCGGTGGAGCTGAATCGGAAAGAGAAATGGTCTTCGTGATACTTCCGCTACCGCTGCTCTTATTCACAGTCGTTTTCCCATCTTGAGGATTCTGAAGCTTGCAATTGGTAATCACAGAGACGTTTCGAGTTCTGCAGAAGTATGTAGAAGGACGAGAAAGAGGAGATTGTGGATGAAACTTCGAGAAATAGAGAATCCTAGGGTTTAGTGTTACTATCATATCGAATTTGGGAATTGTTGTAGCTCTATCTCCTCTTCATCTCTCTCAGTCTTCTGCTGAGTTTTGTGTGGGATAAAATGGAGCTTTGGTGGCAATTCTGTTATCTTGTGTTTTTTTTAAGAAGATGAGATATAGACCCGAACCGGTTTCACACTGAACCGGGTTCTATAACCAATTCCCGGTTTATCTGTTCGGTCCACTATATATGTACGTACACACACCAACACAACTTGTGTTACACAAGTCATCTTGGAAGTTGCTTAGCTGTATTTCTGAAATTATCCCAAAAGAGTAACCTTTTGATAATTAAAGTTAATAACTAAAAGGAAAATTTTACATTTTTACGACTAAGTCTCAATAATAGCAATGGAAATTATACCCCCTTTTTTTTGAGGTAAGTATACATTCTAAGAAAAAAGTAAATGGTACATTATTCAACTCTTTTTCTTTTTTAACCTCTCTTCAAACTCCATATATAAAGCATAGTAGTAATTCATAAAAGAATTATATTTTGTTTTTGCTAGCTTTTCCAACGAAAGCTTTCTCTATCGCTCTATTCAAAAATCATGTCTGAGAAGATTGAGAAGGGCAATGAGAAGGTAATGCTCTCTTCTCTCTTCTTTCTAATTTTATTTTTATTTTTTAGGATTTTAATTTCAAAATTAACTTGTGATCTCTTTCAAACCTATCAAACTAAAACAGGTAACTTGGATGAAATTGACGACGAAACCTCATGATGACTCTAAGAATTTCAAAAAAATCAAGAAGGCTCTTTGTTGCTTGCCTCGTAAGCTATCTCTCTCTCTCTCTCTCTCTCTCTCTCT
>PKML01077897.1:11352-22816 GCA_002933935.1 Eutrema yunnanense | reverse complement strand
AGTTGCTCAAAATCCTTATGGACAATATTTTAATTGTCTTGGAGGTTCGGGATCGGATTTACCGGAATACTAGTATTTTGGTCCGACTTGTAATATATGTAATATTTATGTGTTTGTGTAATTTGCTTTAATTTGTCTTCATGTAATTTGTTTTTAATTTGCTTTAGTTTGTCTTCATGTAATTTGTCTTTAATTTGCTTTGATTTGTGTTCTTGTAATTTGTATTGGATTTGCTTTAATTTTTGTTAAGTTTACTTAAGTTTGCTTTAATTTTTGTTAATGTATTCATTTTGTGTAAAATTTGTTTTTTTAATGTTATGTAATATATCTTCAATATTAATAACTAGTGAATTTTATTTTAAGGTATTTAAACTATCTTAAACTAAATATAGTACAATTATTTGTGATAATTATAATTTTAGGGACTAAATTTGAAAATATACAATAGTTTTAAGGTTTTGAATAGTGAACCCTTAAATTTAAAGTTTCACTATTCAAAACCTTATAATTTGAGGGAATAAAGGGTTGTTGGAATTGGAAAACTCTTATAATATAAAGGAATAAGGTGTTGTTGGAGTTGCTCTATGTTTTCGTTTTTTTTTGTTGGATCCTTCAAAATCATCTCATCGATCTACTATATAAAACAAAGTAAAGTTTTGACTCTTTTTTATACCATTGCATAAATCTCAATTTATATAACAAATGAAAACATAGGAAACATATCGTCGCTCTTATTACATCTCTTTGGATGAATAGCAACCTTTCTTGTTTTGAAAGTGCCACTAACGATGATGCTCGTCAACCATTTTACAACCAACATTTTGTATGGCGGCGGAAGAGTCCTTTGTCATACGTGGAAGAAATCATCTCCTTGAGAAGAGGATATTGCAACATCAAGAAGAGAATGACAGGGAAGCTAGCCAATGGCTTCAGTGGGACTACAAGCATTGGCCTTTCACGCATCGATGAGGAAAGCGCAGTGATGAATGCAACAAGCATCGACGCAATGGAGATGAATAGAATGGTGAGACCCAATATCATCTTTCTAGGAAGTGATACAATGAAGTCATCAAAAGAGTATCTTGCGGTGAGAATGCTGAGGAATATGAGCACAGAGGTGCATGAGGCGAAGAAGGCAATACTGTCTGTCATGATGAACGCCGTGAAATGTGAGTCTCTAAGAAGAAGAGGCTTACCTAAAGTTTGATCAGTACCTCCAGGAACAGTGAAAATGGCTTGAAAAGTAACCGTTGCAATGAGAGCAGCCACAAAGCTACAAGCAGTGGCAGTGTATTTCATCCATTCTTCTCCTTCTTTTCGTAGAGGTTCGTGAGACTCTTCGAATACTTGTCGTGGGGTCTTCCGTTCGTTGTTTTTTTGCATGACTTCACTTTCTGATACCAAACTCTTTACTTCCTCAAACCATTGAGTCTCTCTTTGCATCTTGAGGGCAGATCCAGAAATCTTAGAGAGGTGGTCGGGTCGATCGCGAGGAGATAGCTGAGCGACGATATGGAGAATATTGTTGTTTTCTTTGTCGCAATGTTCCAGCAGCGTGACCCTTGTATTATCTAAACCATATATGAGGTTAAAGATCATCTCTTTCCTGAATCCAACGGCCAGCTGAAAGAGGTTTCGACCATAAATATCTTCATTGATCCAAAGAAGTTCACGATTATTTTTGATTATCTCTTTGAAAGATTCCGTGTTCCCATTTTCCACTGCTTCAAATAGTTTGTCTCGTAATGCTGTGCACATTTTTTTGTAGCAATTTATCAGCTTTAGAATGTCTATCTTGTTGTGAACTTGGATATAAATTGCATCTTTAAATTGGTTGGTACTTTTATAACCAATTTTTGTAAAGCTATATAACAAACGAACAAAATGACATGCATATGAAATATTCAGATGTAAAAATCTATGGTTTTAGAAACGAATAATATTTGGTGCTGAATCTGGATGATGCATCAATATAGATAATAACATAAACAAACGAAACCTAACTTAGAAAACAAGCTATAAGGACTACAATATGCAGACCGTTGGTAGTTACTAGTTACCAAAATTTCCTCCGAATCAAAATCAAGTCAAATCAGGAAACATGCGCTGTCTGTTTCCACACAGAATCGCCAAGAGTGATCAAGTAGTAATGAAATGATTACTATTTTCCCTGAAAAAAAAAAAACAATAGTGATCTGTTTAAATAACTAACCTGGCATTGCTGCTGCCATTTCTTCTGATGCTGATGGGAAGGTTGTATTGTCGATTTCTCCTCGAAATAACTCGCCTTTCGCAATTTGATGAAAAGTTGGCACAATGAGTGTCTCTTATTTATATGGTTTAAAAAAAAAAAAAAAAAACTAGAGTTATACGCAATTTGTTTTTTTTTTCTCGAATAATAGTTGTACGGAATTACTCTCACAAGTCACATCATCACATTCTTCCTAATAAACCACATCGAACAATCCATATTACATTAGGTTTCTCGTTGGATATTAATATTTATAAATCCAAAATTATATAATCGAAGACCTGGATTGACATTCGGATTGAAGACTTGAGGTATGTCTACAATAGTCAACTATGATATAACAGTTTTTTAAGGGTCTTTTAGGTGTATATGAATAGATAACCAAATAACTAGTTATATAACAATGGATAATTTAAAATTATTTTAATAGGAAAGAGAAAATTTTTAAAACTAAAATATATATATATTTTTTATTACTTCTAATGTTATTACCATGTAAACTGTGTGATCACCAACGACATTGTTTATCAACCGCTCACCGACACTGTTCTTTCTAAGCACGCTAACAATAATATATGATACTTGTTAACATGCTAACAAAAATATCATATATTAATGTTAACGTGATAACAATAATATATGATACTTGTTAACGTCTCATCTGAAACTTGTTGCATGTTAACACTAATATATGATATTGTAACGTGTTAACATAGTATATTAGCGTGATAACAATAATATGTGATACTTGTTAACGTGCTAACAAAAATATCTGATATTTATTAACGTCTTAACAATAATATATGGTACTTGTTAACGTGCTATCCGATACTTGTTAGTGTGCTAATGATAATAACAAGTATCATATATTATTGTTAGCACATTACAAGTATCATATATTATTGTTAATACGTTAACATACACTACAAGAAATCAGGCGATTCCCGACGGCCATATCGGTCGGGAAACGATCGGAAAAAACGACTTTCCCGACTAATTTCCAACCGATTTGAACTGTCGGGACTATGGCGTCGGAAATCAAAAACCGTCGTAAATCGGTCGGGAATTCTCGACGGATTCCCGACGACAAATTTTCCAACCAGATTCTGACGGATGTTTGTAGTCTGAAAATTTCCGACGATAATCCGACTGGAATCCGAGAGGCATATTCCCGACCGATTTTCGACCGTCGGAAATCCTGACCGATTTCTGACGATCAAATATCCCGACCGATTTTCGACGGTCAAATATCCCAACCGATTTCCGACCGTCAATTATCCCGACCGAATTCCGACCATCAAATTTTCCAACCGATTTCTGACAGAATTCTGAGGGACTTATTCCCGACGGTCAACAATCCCGACCGTTTTACAATGGGTTTTTAAATAATCTATAATATTAAAATTAATAATAATAATGATTTTTTAATTATATTATAAATTAATAATTCGAAAAAATTGAAATTAAAAATAAAATTGTTTTGAAATTAAATTGTGCATAATATTAAGTTTTGAAATATAAAATTGTTTTCAAAATACAAAAACATAAAAAACTAGTTTCCCGTTTCCGATCCCAATCCCGAAGTTTTCTTTCCCTTTTCCGTTCCCGGAAAATCAGAGAACTTTGATTTCATCCAATCCGACATCTCAGTGAATTCCTCCTTTGTCTCTGTAAGCTCCTCTTGCGTAGCACCTAACTTCATTTCGGTTTCCGCTTTCGCCGTCTCCAAAGCTGCTACTTTTGTCTTCAGCTCTTCATTTTGATGAACAAGATCTTCAGAGTAATCGTGAAAACCCGATGTAGCTTCGGAGAAGTCCATATCTGGGACTAGGGATGTCAATCGGGATAGCCCGATCCGGTCCAGCCCGAAAAAAATCGGGCCTATATTCCAAAGCCCCACTACAACAAATAAGGTGTGTTGTATCATTTATTATATTTGTTTATATCATTTTTTGATTGATGCAAATTCGTTTGCATCATTTATAAAACTGACTCTAGAAGTGGTGACTAATGTTTTGCATCACTTTTAAGGATTGATGTAATTATTTTCATCATATATAGTAATTGATGTTAATATGTATCGCTTGTAATAAATGATGTTAACATTTGCCTCAATCAAAATAAATGATGTTAACATTTGTTTCGTTTATGACAATTGATTTCAAATATTTATATCAGTTATATTAATTGATGTAATAATACAAATAACTATATCATTTGTCAAAAACTGATGCTAAAATGAAAAGTGTGATAAAACCAATTATTAGACTAATATTATCCGTCCAATCAAATATCTGGAAGAATAATATTTTCCAAAATAGTTTTATCAATTTTAATAATTGATATTTTAATTGTATCATTTGTATATCATTGATATTAAAAATATTAGTTTTGAAAGATCTTTTTTTTATATATAAATGTAAATACTTTTAAATGGCCTCATATGTATTTACTAATTAAAACTAATATGTACCAAGAATAATTGAGTGTTGAATGACATCAATTTGATTTAAGTACATATTAAACTTATTTTGGAATGATGAGTTTGTTTTATAGAGGAGTATTTTATCCTCTCTGATTTTTGTTTTCGATGTGAGACAAACAGATTTTGAAGACATTAAATAAAATATATTAATTGTTTAATCAGATTTTTGTTAGTATCATTTTTTAATTGATACAAAATTTGTATAGCTTTATATAATTGATGCTAAAAATAATCAGTATATGCATCATTTATTTAACTGATGTGAATTTTTGTTAAGTGATACAATTTTGGATAAATTAACATCAATTTTACTTAAATGATGTCAAATAAACCAGTAATAACATCAATTATATTAAATAAACCAGTAATAACATCAATTATATTAATTGATGCTATATATCCACACTTTTTTTGTAGTGCCCGGTGATACAAGGATTTTACAATCCAAAGAGGTATCAACACCCTCTAATCGATGTAGTAAGAGGTTATCGAATCCAATATTGGGAAATAGTCCTAATCACCAAGAATGCAAGGCACTTAAAGCAAGTTAAGCCAAATGAGTGGGCTTTGTAATTAAGTAACCAAATTAAGCAAATAAAACAAGTAATAAGAAACTAAACAAGATGTAAAAGCAATAAGCAAAGCGAATCCTAAGATGGGATAATCGNAGATTAGAATATCATTCATCGTATTTAAAATTCTCATCACCATCAAGAGGTACAGATAAAAAAAATAATAATAATAATATTAAGTTTTGACATGTATAAATCATATAGAAATGTTATTGAAAGTCTATAGATAATGATTCCAAAAAAATGAAGTAAATATGGATGAATGATAATGGTAACTAGATCATGAAATGTATAGAAAATATGACAAATTATTATTTTTAGAAAGATAAATGTTGAAATAAATTCTCTAACTAATTAAAATGTAAAGTTCCGGGTTTTTCGGGCTAAGCCCGAAAAACACACTAGCCCGAAAGGCCCTGATTTTTTTCGGGCTTATATTTCTAGGTCCGAGCCCGCTGTTTTTCAGGGCCGGGCCGGGCTGGCCCTCCGGATTTGACCATAATTGACACCCCTATCTATGACCTTACCCAAACCCCCGCGACGCCACCCTTTTTTTATCAAGGGAAAATTCCTATAAAAAGTAAAAATAAATTATAACATAATAAAATTATAATGTAAAAACTAAATGAAAACAAACAAAAAAACTTACGTTGAGAACGAGACGGTATAATTCTTCCCGCGTCACCTCGAAGGAACCAGAGGAGTCGCCTTGTGATTGTTGGGTCAACTCGCGCTTCTTCTTCTTCATGTTCTCGTAGATCTCACTCATGAGTGGATCCTGAATAATCCCGGTTGTCTTGCTCGTGTGGCACGTCCTCATCAACTCCAAGTGATCCAGACGCATCTTCCGTCGGTTTGGGCACGGTTCGGTCTACGAACCCAAACTTCTTCTTCACACGCAGAGCCGTCCTCACAGCATGCGCCCACTCATCAAAGTTCTCTCCATTAAATTGCACCTGAGCAATAATGGCGCCAGGATTTTCATTTGCTGCGAATTGGTAAATTGGTGCAACATTCTTTTTCTGATCAACGTTTGCAAGTTCAGTAGTCATTGTGTGTTTTCAGATTGAGTGTTTAACAACTCAGCTCTGATATCATGTAAAACACCACAAGCTACTGAGAATTTGTGTTGTTTATTTCATTCCTCCGTTACACAATATATACACCATCAACAAGATCCCCAATCCCAACTGATTCTACGCCTAACTCTATCTCCCAAAACAGCTCAATTCTATCTACAAAGATATGCACATTGTTACAAACAAATTCAGTTGAGATACTAAAGTATCTAGAGAGAATATCGGATAACATTTTACATTTTAAAAATGTGATTCCGTCAAATAAATACTATTCACAATAATAAGTACGAAATGATAAAAAAATTAAAAACTATTTTCTAATCTATTCCGCACGTTTTTAAACTTATAGTTAGTTTATACAAAACTTTATTCATCTGATAATTAGTAACTTATTGGCGTTTAAGTTTATTGAGTTTTAAGTTTTCTCGTCCTATTGATTTTGCTATTTTATTATTCAGCTTTTCCGCTATTCTGCTATTCAGCTGACATAACAGTTAAGCTCAATGTATTATTGTAATTAAATGATTAATTTGTTTGTTTGACTTTTTTCTCTTTTGTTGTAATTCCTGAAAAAATCATCGATAATATGGTAAATGTTTTAAGGGTGGATGATCTATTTTCTCATGAAAAGTATCATATAGCCCCAGATGAGGCTCAAACTAAGGCTATGTGCTAAAATTCCCGAAAACAAAGTTCGAAACCTATATCTCCCCGAATTAAAAGTCTGAAACCTCATAACACACATAATCGATTTTATTGGTTATTGTTTACAAACCAAACATAAATCGACCAAACCTGATCCTAAACCGAACTAAAACCCAATTCCAACTAAATCCGACCCGAAAAACCTGAGTTCTTCTTCACCTGATTTTTTGCCAGATTCTCACACTCTCTGTGAAGATAGGCGAGAGAAGATGCAACTCCAAGCAAGATATTTTTCCGACAAAGGTGTGACCTTGAATAAGGCTTCACACGCTAGATAATTTGAATCAAGACTCTGAACGATCATTGTGAAATGCGGATATGTGGTATCTTCAATCCATTTCCTTTTGTTAAGACGAATCACCCGAGTCGTATGAACGACAAAGACAAAGGCATGCACCAAAAAAATCGGGTGAAGAAGAAGTCAAGCTTTTTGGGTCGGGTTTAGTTGGAATTGGGTTTTAGTTTGGTTTAAGAGCATATTTGGTCGATTTATGTTTGGTTTGTAGACAATAACCAATAAAATCGATTTTGTGTGTGTTCTGAGGTTTTGAACTTTTAATTTGGGGAGATATATATTTCAAACTTTGTTATCAAGGAGGTTTAGCACGTAGTCTTAGTTTGGACTGTATCTGGTGCTATACAATACTTCTCGTGGGAAAATAGATCGCCAACCAAATGTTTAACGATCCTTTTAATGAAACATATATAAGAGTATGTAAGAATGTATATTGTTGTAGCTGAAATTACAACGGTAAAAATTTGTAAATAAGAATTATCAAAGGATTTTGATTTATCTTTAATAACAGAAGATTTGAAGGGCTTTCGAACAATAAACATAAATTTTATTGCCAGAGGAGAACTGAATGGATCAAAAAGCGATTTAGATTAGAAATGCGGAGTAAAATTAGTTTAGTATTTCGTTTTCAATAGTGTTTGTACAAGAACAAGAACAAAAAATTGATAAGTGTTTAAGCGTAGAGCTAGTTGTGGATTGTGGATAGAAGAAGTTGGTTTTCTCTTTGCTCTCGTCCTTGCTTTATACTCCGAGTCTGTGTTTAACGTTGTCATTTACTTCGTTTGATTCACCATGAATGATAATTAATTTAGAGGATACGACCGTTATATCCAAGCGCCTTAAATTACCGGTTTGAACGAGTCTTTGGTCTAGGTGGGTTAACTGACATATATGCATTTATTCTCCTTTGACCGTGAACTCACCCGGCGTGCCTTTTAGCTCGGCTCGTCACCTCGTCCTTATCTTTGACTTCTCCGGCCTTTTTGTCATTTGTTTATTGGGCATGTTTTACTGAGCCGGAATTTACACCTCTACATATATATTATATATACCGTTCTAGGTATTGAGATTGTTGATCAAAAATAAAATAATTTGTTTTTTTTGTTTCAGCATAAGAGCATCTGCAATAGTTACACATCCATAAGGGGTGTCTCAACCAAAAAATATTATTAATTTAATATAATTTAGTTTTATAATTAAATTTTAAATTAAAAAACAAAATTGGACCAATCAGATAGTGACACGTGTGAGAAGAAGTTGAGACACCCATAGAAAACACTCTCAACACTCTCTCTGTTCTATTTTTATTTTATTTTAATGGTGGATGATTGCAGATGCTCTAAGGATATATATAATTAATAAGATCATGCTCTGCATGTTAAATTCCTTTGACATTTTCGCATATATTTTTAAGAAGTGACGCTCCCCATTTATATACATGTGACGTTTGTGTATTTGTCCTTTTGGAAAATCCATCAACCAGGGATTTTTTATTCCTTCTGAAATTCAAATTAGTTGCTGAGGTATTGAAGTTTCTTTATATTTCATTGAATGATTGAATAAGTCATAAAACAATAGAATTAGACACCAAAACATTTTAAAAAGTTATAGTTTCTTTTTCTTTTATTGAATTAGTCACCTTTGGGAAAAATGTTAGAATCAGTCACCACTCACAAAAAAAAAAAAATAATACGCAACTTGAATTTCGCCGACTAAAATTAATTCTTTACTTCTTTAATTTTGGCCAAAAAAATAATTAATTCTTTAATTTTGGACTATGACAGCTTTAATGAGTAAAATGTTACACGGTGGTGGAGTGCATTTTTCAATTTCAGTTTATTAATTAAACATGATAAATTAAAAAATATTGTTGTTATCAACACCGAATAATGCTGACAAGGAGCATACACACACCATGGCTGGGAATTTAGTTTATTAAGAGTTAGAATTAGGATTCCAAATCCAACCCAAAAAAACTATAAAAACAAAAAGTAAACGAGACACAAAATTTATAAAAGTTACACATTCAATGTGAGAAGATAACTAGATCTAGTTTCTGCTGCGGCATATTTCACTATAATTGATTTTGGAACTTACAACTCTCTTTTAAAAAGTCTTTTTTCAACGATAAAAGAAAACGACGACATATATAAACAAAGGTTATTATCCAAAATAACACATTTTTATCGTTTGTTTCAAACTTATTACCACTAGTTAAAATTGATAATAATATTACAAATTTAATATTAAAATAATATAAAATCTTTTTCAAAAAAAAAAAAAACTAAACCCTAAATAGAAAATAGTGAACCCAAACCTAATGTTTTAATTTTATTTTGAATTTATTTTGAGTAAACATATGTTTTTACATAATTATTTGTACTATTTTGGAATTTTAAATTTGATATACTAGATTTGGAACCAAACATAATTTTTATGTTATTTTATGGGATCTATTACTAATAAAAGTTGATGATATAGACCTCTAAGTGCGTCCATATAGGATTTTAAACGGACCTGTTAAAATATGCCAAATCAGCGTTTTAATTAAATCTTAAATAATGTCAAAATTTCCAAAAAAATGTGTCTTTTAAAATATAAATAAATATCAAAAAAAATAAACTAAGAACAACAAAAAAAATCAAAAATAGAAATAAATATCAAAAGAGCTAAATTAAAAAAAAATCATTTAAAAAGAAATTAACATGATATATATGCTAACTGTATGAAAAATCAACATGAAAAGCTTAACAAAAAAAAAATATTACTAATAAAAGTTGATGTCATAGGCCTCTAAGTGCGTCCACATAAGATTTTAAAAGACCAGTTAAAGTATGCCAAATCAGAGTTTTAATTAAATCTTAAATAATGTCAAAAATTCCAAAAAATCGTGTTTTGTCTTTTTTTTTTTGTTTGTTAAGGTTTTTATGTTGATTTTTCATAGAGTTATCATATTAATTTTCTTCTAAATAAATTTGTCTTTTGTTAATTTAGATTTTTTAAATTTATTTCTATTTTAAGAGACGATTTTTTTTTGGAATTTTTGACATTATTTAAGATTTAATTAAATTGTTCATTTGGCATATTTTAATTGGTCATTTAAAATTCTACGTGGACATTCTTAGATGCATATAACATTAACTTTTATTAGTATAAGAATTTATTTTGACATATAATTTTCTTTTTTTGTTAAGTTTTTATGTTGATTTTCCATAGATTTAACAAAGATATCAAGTTAATTTTCTTTTAAATGATTTTTTCTTTTGTTAATTTAGCTATATTGATATTTATTTATATTTTAAAAGACACATTTATTTGGAAATCTTGACATTATTTTAAGATTTAATTAAAATGTTGATTTGACATATTTTAACTGGTCGTTTAAAATCATATGTGGACGCACTTAGAGGCCTATAGTGAAAGGACCGCATTTTTTTGTTTTTTTTTTTGCAGAAATTATTAAACAGTAATAATTAAACAATACAAGCAACAACAACAGAAACAAAACCCCGGGTCCTAATCATCCTCTCTTCACTGCCTCGATTCCACGATCACGCCTTATCTTTACCTGCATCGACAAAAGTGATGCATCAACATTTGGCTAACCAAACGCTGAGTGAGATTGATCATCCCAACAACAGGCTACCAAAAAGCACAATAATCAGCAATTATCAATTATCAAATACTAAGAATTAATTAACACCAATTAAAACTTTTCAGCACAAAATAAAAAGCAACTGGTATCGATCGATACTCCCCTAGTATCGATCGATACCCAAACAACACACGACACCTGACACCCGACAAGGGACTGGTATCGATCGATACTAAAAACAACACCTGGTATCGATCGATACAACACAACTCGAGTCTATCGACAAGGGACGGGTATCGATCGATACTCACATGGTATCGGTCGATACTCACGAGATCTAAACCAAGAAATCGCCAATACAAGCCACAAAATTCATCAATCAAGCTTAACAAAGCACCACACAAGCTTAATTGCTAACCTTTGGTCACAACTCACCTTAGATCGGCTGGATCTAGCTCTAGAATGACTTCCCCAAGCTCAAG
>PKML01077897.1:0-10346 GCA_002933935.1 Eutrema yunnanense | reverse complement strand
ATATATATATATATATATATATATTTTAGTAACTTTAATTTTTAGAATTATGAATGTGAAATTGATAAGCTATCAATTTGGTTATTTAGAGGTGGAGAATGAGAAATCATTTTCTTTTGAGGATTGTATTCCATTTCAAGTTTGTGGTTTTTTTAAGAATTACTAAATGTTCTTTCATTTTTTAAAACTTTAGCTTTTTATGATTGTAATCTATTTTTTAATTTCCTTATTCTAAACTGAAATATGTTTTTTTAATAAAATTTGGTTTTTATTCATTTTCTTTTTAGAATTGTAATCTATTGTTTAATTTCTTTATTCTAAACTAAAATATGGTTTTTTTTAACTTTGGCTTTTATTTATATTTTTTGTTTAATTTTTCTTAATCTAAATATAACTATTTTTTTATTTACTTTTTAGGATTAGGAATCGATTTTAAATCGTGTATTAAAATTTTCCTTTTAAATTTAGAATATATTTATAATTTTCCTTTTTTAAATTTTGATTGTGGTTGTAGATTATAAACTTATAAGTTTTCTTTTGTCACTTTCCTTTATTATAAGTTTTCCTTACTTATACTTGTTTTTTTTTGAGGAAATTTGATTTAATATTCCCAAAATTTTAAATATTTTGAAAACTAACCCATGTTTTAAAACATTTGAAAACTAACTTTTTATTAGGTAAAAGATAATTATACCAACATAAATTTTGAAAATTTATAAATACAACAAAATATTTAATTTTGGATATTTAATTTTCAGAATAAAATATATATGATCAATTTCTTAATTATAATCTATGTATTAAATTAATCTACAAATTTTCCTTGGATATCATAGAACAAACGGTTAGAGTTTTGGTTGATTTTCTTAGCTTCACGCATGATCTTCTTAGCTTCACGCATGATCTTCTTGCAATCTTCATGCCAAAGTTTCGGCTTAAACCCTCTCAACTTCAAATGAGGGTCTTTTATATCGATGTTAATGTATATCTCTCTTGTATGTAAAACATGCTTGTGATAATCATGTTAGTGAATATAACAGAAGATACAATAACATCGATTATGTTTAAAATGGTGGTGAATCACAACTACTCATTTTCTTTTAATATAATCTATAGAAGAATCTATACTATGCATTTTTATATTAATCAAAAACAATAAAATAAATTTTAAAAACAATTTCTGTGTATGATATATCTAGAGTATTTTGATAGTTTTAAATGTAAAAAGGTTAGTTTTCAAATTTTTTAAAACAGAGATTAGTTTTCAAAATATATATATTTTTGGAATATTAAACCAAATTTCCCTTTTTTTTGTAAGATTGTCTTTTTTAGTTTACATTTTTTAAAATATTTACTGTAATTCATTTTTACTAAAATTGCCTTTTTAGTTTAACCTTTTATAATATTTACTATAATTCATTTTTATTTAATTTTATTAAATTGACACATGTCAAGATCGAAATTAACAATCGTGACAAATGTCACAATGTCATGATTAAAAATTATCATACGTATCACACTCACGTCGAGGGATCCAGCTTTATATAATAAGATAGATGTAATGATTTTATCACCATTTTTGTTACTTATAAAAGTTGAAATTATTTGATTCAAAGGCTTTCCACAGGATTTTAATTAACCAATAATTATAATCTACATTAGCATATAAAGTTTTGTCACACGTCCATAAAAACTTTCCACACGATCGCATGGAATAGATAGTGCATAAACGATCGAAAAAATTATATTTTCATATTCGGATTGAGATTGCCATAGATCAATGTAGGAGTTCTTTTTTTTTAGTTGTTCTATTTGTTATTCATTATTCTGAAATTTGATGTAAGTTGTATTGATTTTGCCTACTTAATTGTTTTCTTGATCAACATTATGCTCTGATGGAATAAAAAAATATATAAAAGAACGACATGAGAAAGAATTCACCCATGGATTGAGAAAGACAAATATAATGAAAGAAAAATGACTATGTGTAAACAAACTTTCTCAGATATGAAATAATGTTTGTTACTTCAATAGTATTTGCTTAGGTTTATGATCTCATCGAATAAACATTGAAAAGTTACCACAACCAATATGTCACGAGGCAAAACTCCGGCTTTTATCTCTCCAATGTAAAATTTACAAAAAGTATATTTACTTTGTCGATTTTTTATTATTATAAATTTGTTTCAAAGTTCATATCATATTCATATATTGTTTTGTTTTCAAAATTTGTTTTTTCATAGATATGAGGGCAAGAGTTGTGTTTATTACATTGTTTTTTTATTTGTATATTAAATTGAAATTTTGTATAAATCAAAATAGTTAATGAATGAAAATAATTTTTGACTTTTTTGCTTTTTTTTGTTGTTTTTATAGAAAACATATATAACGAGAATCAAAATGAATATGATGAAAAAACTTATTCACTCTGATTGGAAGAAGTAAGGTACAATCATTGAAAAATCATTTAAAAAGAAGTTACCACAACCAATATGCTATCAAACAAAAGTACGGTATTTACATCTTCAAGATAAAACTCACAAAAAATCGTCGATCTTTTGTGATTTTTAATTAGTTTCAAAATTCATTTCATATTCATATATAGTCTCAAAATTAAAGTAGTCATCAATGTGAAAGCAAGAGTTGTAGGGGTGTCAAATTGGTTGATTCAAACCAAACTAATTCATTAACTCATTAACTCATTTAGTAATGAGTTATGGTTTTATCCAACTCATTAAGCAAATGGTTGGGATCAAACCATTAACTCATTATGTTAATGAGTTAATATTTTAATGAGTTTACCCATTAAATATTGAATTCAACTGCTTTCTTTCATTTCTTTCCATAGAATCACAAGATTATTTCCTTTTCACTTAAAATAATACTAGATTATAACCCGTGCGTCCACACGGGAATTTTTTATTTATTTGGTTTATGAAATTTTGTAATATATATTGTCTTTATTGTGTTTAGTATAATTGGTGTTGCGAACGAACGGGTTGTAATATGAGACAGATTTATTTTGGGTTTAACAATACTTTGTTTTTGTATATATAATTTTCGTAATATAAAACACAACAATTCCTGATTAGACATAAAAAATTATTTGTGGGTTTAGTTTTCATAAGTTGTTTACTTATTGTAACGGGTTTAGAGGTTACGGGTAATATTGGTGTTTAGATATCTAATTTTTTTTGTAGGTAACATTTTTAATATGTTATGTTATAAAATTAGATGTTCTCAACTCAACTATTGTCATCTGTCTCTTGCTTATACTCGGTTTTCTACTCAAACTCAATTTTATCAGTTTTTCATTTGTAATTTCATGTCTAAAGCGGGATCAACTTTTGTATCAATACTGTTTTTCTATGTGAGACTTTAAAAACTTTTACTTTATTTTAACTGTATTGTGATTATATATTAGAACCGTTCAAAATGTCAACTCAACTATTGTCATTCGTCTCTTGCTTATACTCGGTTTTTTTACTCAAACTCAATCTTATCGGTTTTTTCATTTGTAATTTCTTGTCTAAATCGTTCATTTTTCTATTTTTCTATGTGAACAATTGAAAACTTTTATTTTATTTTAACTGTATTGTGATTATACATTAGAACCGTTCAAATATCAACTCAACTATTGTCATCCGTCTCTTGCTTATACTCGGTTTTCTACTCAAACTCCATCTTATCAGTTTATCATTTATAATCTCATATCTAAATCGTTCTTTTCTAGCCATATCATATCTTTTACTGTTTTTCCGTCTCTGGCTTTCAAGTTTTATTTTATTTTAAGTGCGAGATTTTAGAAATTTTTATTTATTTTATAATTTTTAAAGATTTAATTTATCCAATCAAAGTTTAACACTTATAAAATCTTTAAAGTTCTACTAAAAATTCACACAGTTTAACTTTGTCTTTTTGTTCCTACCATGGTTAATTTTAAAAAAACCAACAAAATAAACCTTATTTTTTTCTTTTAAATCGCTACCTATTAATTTAAAGTCAAATTATCTACAACATTTTGTTTCAAATATATTAATAACCTAAAATTAAAGTTCATACTAATCACCTCTCTATCATATCGAGGAACATCCAGCTGAGAATAATTGTGGGAATGACACATCAGCAAAACATTTTTGAATCAAGCTCAAAATTATCGCTTAAACTTTTATCTGTATTTTGATTATACATTCGAATCGTTCAAAATCTCAACTCAACTTTTGTCATCTCTCTCCCTCTTATACTCGGGTTTAAACTCAATCTTATTGGTTTTTCATTCGTAATCTCATATCTAAATCGTTCATTTCTTGCTATCTTTACTGCTTTTTCAATGTGAGACTTTGAATACTTTTATTTTACTTTAATTGTGAGATTTTATAAACTCTTACTTTATTTTAAATTATTGTTAAAGTTCTAATTAATCCAGTTAATGTTTAACACATTTAAAACCCGTTAAATTTTTTAAAAAATTCACACAGTTTAACTTTGTCTTTTTGTTCCTACCATGGTTAATTTTTAAAGAACCAACAAAATCCAACCTTATTTTTTCTTTTAAATCGCTACGTATTAATTTAAAGTCAAATTATCTTCAATATTTTTTTTGAAATACATTAATAATATAAAATTAAAGTCCATACTAATCACCTCTCTATCAGATCGAGGAACATCCAACTGAGAATAATTGTGGTAATGACACATCATCAAAACATTTTTGAATCAAGCTCAAACTTTTCGCTTAGACTTTTATCCGTATTGTTATTATACATTTGAATCGTTCAAAATCTCAACTCAACTTTGTCATCCCTCTCCCTCTTATATCTAAATCGTTCATTTCTCGCTATCTTTACTGCTTTTTCTTGTGACTTTGAATACTTATTTTACTTTAATTGTGAAACTTTATAAACTATTATTTTATTTTAAATTATCGTTAAAGTTCTAATTGACCCAGTCAATGTTTAACACTTTTAAAACCCGTAAAATTCTTCTAAAAATTCACATATCCTAACTTAGCTTTTTTTGTTCCTCTGATGGTTAATTTTTTAAAACCAACAAAATAAAACCTTAATTTTTTCTTTCAAATTGCTACACATTATTTTAAAGTCAAATTCTCTACAACAATTTCTTAAAGTACGTTAACAATCTAAAGTTATATTCCTTACCAATCTCATCTCTATCAGATCGAGGAATGTCCAGCTGAGAATAATTGTGGAAGAGACACATCAGCAAAAAAAAAAAAATGAAACTCAAACTAATCGCTTAGACCTTTACCCGTTTTGTGATACATTAGAACCGTTCAAAATTTCAACTCAACTATCGTCATCCGTCTCCTTCTTATACTCGAGTTTAAATTCAAACTCAATGTTATTGATTTTGTTATTTGTAATCTTATATCTAAGTCGCTCCTTTATCGCCATTTTTACTGTTTTTCCGTGCGAGAATTTGAATTTAAATTCAAACTCAATCTTATCGATTTTGTTATTTGTAATTTCATATCTAACTCGCTATCTTTATTGTTTTTCCGTGTGACACTTTAAAGAGTTTTATTTTATTTTAAAATCTTTACAGTTTTAATTTATCCAACTAAAGTTTAACACTGTTAAAACTCTTAAAAATAATAAGTAAAAATTCACACAGTCTAACTTCGTCTTTAAGTTCTTGCGGTGGTTTATTTTTTATATGCCAACAAAATAAGACATAATTTTTTTTAAATCGCTACCCATTATTTTAAAGTCAAATTCTCTACAACATTTTTTTGAAATACTTTAATAACCTAAGGTTAAAGTCCCTATTAATCACCTCTTTATCATATCCGGGAACTTAAGCGGCGGTTATGTCAACAAAGGAGACTTACCCTACTTAATTTTACCAAATATAAAAATATATTATAATTACAAAGAATATCTAAAAAAAACAGTAATTAAAATTGGTATTAAATAAATCACCTTTGAAGATAATTGATATGGAAGATGAGTTCTTCAGGCGAATCAATCCTCTTTGTTTTTTCAAACAAAAATATTAGAATTAGCAAGAAAACTTAAAAAAACAGTAATTAAAACTGTTAATTATTAAGTAAATCACCTTTGAAAATAGTTTTTTTTTTTTTTTTTTTGTCAACTCACCTTTGAAAATAGTTGATATGAAAGATTTGCAATCCATTGATGTCCTGCAACAAAGAAAAAAAACATGTCAATACGCATCATAATTAACCAAAATTTCATAATATGAAGGTAGAAGAATAAAACGAAAGCATCTACAAAAACCTAAATAATTGTATATCAATGATCGAAAGAGTCTCTTTATATAGATAAATGAAGAGTGTTGAAGAAATTTTTTTCATATTTATCTAAATGGAAGTTAAATATTTAAAAAAATATTGCATCAAATCTTTTTCGTATCAAATTTGGTTAGTTGGCTTAATTATATATTTTTTATAAATTTTGTAGAAAGATTCCTAAAGCATATATTATAAAGATTGCAATCTTCACAATTATTTGAGGAAAGATAACAAATTATACTAAATAAATTTTAAACTTTCTAAAAAATAGGAAAATTAGATATTGTTGAGATATTGAAACCGAATATTTTTTTTTTTTCAAATTCGTAAATATTGCAACCGAATATTATATTAAGATCATAATTTCCTTTAGTGGATAATCCTTAAATGTCAACATAATATTTAAATGTAACCTACGAAAATATTGTGATAAACTTTTATTTAAAAATTAATAATAACGTAAATAGTTATTCAAAATGATTAAAAAAATAATTGTGATATGTTATTTTTAATAGTTCTACGTTTTTAAAATATTTTGTGTGCATATATAATTTTTAAAAATCCATTAGTCAAAATATTACAAAAATCAATTCGTTAATCAAAATCCATTTTGTGTTATATTGCTATGGAACCTATGATAATAAAAATAAGTAAATTAGTATTTTGACAATTTTATGTAAATAAGTAAATTGTTTAAAATAAAATAATTAAACGGTTCTAATATTTTTTTTTTTTGTTTCTTGATCGTTACATATTTAAGTAGTTTTAAATTATTTATTTTGACAATTTCATGTATTTTTAATGTGTATATATGGGAAATCAATTAAAAAATAGTTGTCATGTATACATAATGTTAAATTACCTCAGAAATCCGTGTTTGGATATAGAGATAGTAGGAGAAAAAAAGGAATTAAATAAGTAGATTACATTGGAAAGATTTTTTTAAAATAAAATATTTCAGTTTGGAAACAGGGATAAAAAGTAGGGATAGTAGATATCCGGAATGGGATTAAACTAAAATCTGTTTGTTTACAAAATGTTACCCTGTTTTAATAGTATAGATGCTACTTGTAAGTTGTAACTCAAGTAATCCTTCCGAATAAAAGAATCTGTTACTTGTTAATCCAGTACAGTTGGACTTAAGTGGGCCTATTTCAGAGCCCATCAGAGGTAGAGACAGCATACACTTTTCGTTTCGAGCTATGAAACGGCACGGCGTTGGGAAGCCGCAAAACTCAACCGGAGAGAAGTGTCATAGTTGTTTGTTGTTCCTTTCATCGGATCTTCCCCTGAGAAGTGGAAACAGTACGGAACGAGACGGCGAGAAAAGGGAATGCGAAGTAGATAACGAATATAGAGAAAGCACGATGAACATAGTCCAAGCAGACAACGAGCTCTCTATATATATCTCAATCACCGATTTGACAATTCTTCAAAGATCAAAGTTTGGATCAGAACATGTTCATATAATAGGAGATATGATTCATTGATTCTCAAAGCATATATGATAGTGGTTTGCAACAATTTTCTAGCTTGGTGAGTTAACAAGAGCCATTCAGGAAAGATGATAAGAAAATCTCATTCAGCAACACCGACCACAAAAAAAATAAACATAGTACTGAAGATCAAGTCAGCAACCTTCAAATCGCCGCAAAAAAAAAAAAAAGATAAACTGAAGCTATGTATATGCACATGAACAAACATAAACCATGGAATCAACTATGAATCGAGATCAATGGAGCGTAGATATAACAAATAAAATAAACGATGGAGATCAAGCAGACGAACCACTGACGGTGTCGGTGGAGGGACAGCAAGCAACCTCTCTAATTCTTAGAGTTGTGTTTATTAGTTTTTTTTAATTTAGTATATTAAATTTGAAATTTGTATTGGTTAAATTAGTTAAGGAAAGACAATAATTTTTAACTTTATAACTTTTTGTTGTTTAAAAAAAACTTATATAGATTTTTAAAAAACTGAAAATGAAACTGAAAATGATTTTAAAAACTTATTTTCTTGATTTAAAGAAGTGATGTATAATATTTGATTTTAGTGTCAATACTATGGTTATTAAATAGCATTTGACCATATAATACGTTTTTCAAATGGGACATATATAAATTCAAAACAAGACCGTTGAAACCTCACAAATTATATATTTTTATTTAAATTAAAACTGTAATATTTTTAATATATATTATTACAATCACTATTATACACAAAATAATATCTCAATAAATATAATTGCTAGCATATAATTTTTATCAAAATAATAAAAATAATAATACCCACGTATAGCGGGGATGGAAAACCTAGTTTCTACATAAACAAGGAAGAAACCTTAGGAAAACAAATCGAACTGAAGTCAAACTATTAAACTGAATTATGTTGAAAAATGGATAAATTATCCACATCTACACCAATTATTGTACCACCTTAAGAAGTTGAGTTTGACACAACATGTATCTCCTATAAATATGTGATATGCCTCGTGTAAAATATACAACACAGAAGCAATAACAATAAACGATTCTTTCTCTTTCTTCTACTCTCTCTCTCTCATTCTCTCGTCCCTCTCTCATTTTTCCATCAACAAACATATAATATATATATTATAATATATACATACACATATATATATACCTCACCTTATATAAACACTAGTTTTATAACAAATTACAAATTGTTTTTTTTCTTCAGTTTTTAAACACAAAACCAAAAAAAAAAAGTGAACCAAAAACCAAACCATAATCCTGTTGGGGTTGACCAAAAATTCGTAACTGAACCAAACCAAAACGTTTAAACGAAAACTTCCTTTAAATATAAATTGATTTTTTATTAGTTTAAAACTTGAAACAAGTTTTACTGCAATTGAACCGAACTAAACCAAAATTTATGAAAATTTTATATTCTTTTTTTAATACTATTTGAATTTCATTAAGAAATGAGGTTGTTTGTGGATCCATCACCTAATTAGAGAGATGAAGAAGCCAGAGATTTTGAAATGTGTAAGAATTTTAGTTTTTAGCTACTTTGCCAGGATCAAGATTGTTAGAAGCCATTCAGGATGTCGTAAATTATGGTTCTTGAAGATGATACATTATACAATACTTGTTGATCCATTAGAAGATGTTGTGATTGCTGCAGCCTCTGAAGTTTTTGTTGCAATCTATGTTGTTACTGATCGTAAATCTCTAGCAAATTTCTCAAAACTCAGAGGTATCTAAGGTGTATAAAGTGCATGTCAACACCTGAGCGAACCGATCAAAGGGACTTGACTTATCCGAACCGGACGATAGCAGCTTAAAGCTAAGCCTCTCACGAGTAGCGTCGCTGCGCGGGGAGGAGCATCTCAAAGTATGGGGCAAAGGATCAAGCGCTTTGACTTTGTCTCCCGGGATCCACCACAGGTTGGGTTTGAGAGCCGTGTGATGGGTGACTATCCAGCACGGTTCGGAGAGCACTTTTAGTCTTTGTTGGTGAATGGAAGCCCCCCTATAAAGCAAAAGAGAATATAAGTGAACAAAAAGAGGCAGCAACAAGTGTTTAATCAACGAGAGAGAGGCTATTCAAAAATAAACAAAAAGGTGATAGTCCAATTAGAGTCGGCTTTCTAGGTCATATTGGGTCCGGAAGGCACCGGTCTGTTATCCTTCCACCGTCAAGAGTGGGAGGTGGACGCTGCTCTGTGAAACCAGCCTCACGCAGTCTCCTCCACTCTAATAAAGTCCGAACCACAAGCCTTCGCTCAAGTCCGAAACCTCAACTCCCGACTTGGAATAGGTAGGCCAGTAAATAGCCCAACCCGAACCCGGCCCAAAGAGTTCAACCCAATGTCCTATCACCTTATAGTCTCCACTTGGATCACAAGCCCACGTTACTAAGCTCGACGTACAATACTTGTGAACTAAACTTATATATAAAACAAGGAAAAACTTGTTTCTTCCGATGTGGGACTTTAGAAACATACATTATGTACATCTCGCTACTTAGTCCTTACGATGGCATTTTGTCTTCCATTTGTTTTTTCTTATTTTCTCTCAATTTTCGTTGCAGATTCTCAAATGGCTAA